>JAFFZH010013655.1:0-30920 GCA_018420115.1 Euura saliciscinereae
GTGGCTGTAAAAGTTTGGCGTAGATGCTCAACTTTGGGCCATTAATAGTCTTGAGTCGAGTCTTGATTGACAGACGCGAGATTCTGGTGTATCAACGTTTAATCGGAAGGGACGCGGGCCGCCGTGCCTGTCAGACGAATTTAGAAATCATGTTCAACTGCTGAAGTGAACGCGGCAGGTTCGATCGTTGTAACGTGACTCGGAACTTTTTTTTACACCCTGAGATAATGGAGTTTGAATTTTTTTCAAAGTTCATCAAGAATTCATGACCCTCACCGTGGGGATGACCACGCCGGCCTCTCCCTGAATCGGCTCCACCATGAAAGCACAGATGTTCGGATCTGCCTTGAGCTTCGATTCCAGAGCCTCCAAGTCGTTGTACTCCACGGAATCGAAGAGCGGCATGTACGGACCGAAATCGGTGTAGCAGTTCGGATCCGAAGACGCGGAAATCGCGGCTAGAGACCTGCCCCAAAAGTTACCCTTCGCGAATAAAATCGACGCTCTGCCATCGGGCGTATTTTTTATCCTGTAAGCCCAACGTCTCGCCATCTTCAAGGCTGTGTCTCCGGCTTCGACACCTGCGATCGAGAAAAACACGAATTACGACTTGCGACACAGTTGGGAATTGCAACCAACTAAAATTTAACAACTTTTTTTGGGGCTATCCACTCCTGGAATCAGCTGTGCACCCTGATTTGAAATCAGTTGAAATCGGAAAAAGAATCGCTTTCAAAGTGGACGTAATAACTTAGAAGTCACCAAGAAATTCGTCAAAATCACTTTGAACTGATCCAAGATCAGCTGAAATCATGTATGAAATCTTCTAAAATAATGCGGAATCATATGAAATCACGGAATCACTTGTACACTAAAAGTTTTAGTGAGTAGCCCCTCGAATATTCGAACTTATACTGGATGAATGTGTTTATGATTCCTGCTTTCAAAATAAACAGGAGGAGTGATGTCAGTTACACATAAATTACATGTCACATTTCAGATAATGTACATTATATAATTGTTGAACGATACAACTTCGGTAATTTTGAAAAGATAATTGTTATCGCAATTAAACACACTCCTCCTGTTACTATATATTCAACATGTTACAGGCAATTTACACGTTACAAGCCTTGGACAGTCACGTGTTTCGTTAAAATTACAATCCGACCTTGTTATTTTTGACAGGAAAACGAGTAGGGTAGATGCACCGTTTTTGGCCACCTTATAAGCACCATCTCTGGCCATCAATCGCATGTATAAAAACCGGTGGCCACAAATGGTACGAAAGTTGAAAACACACTTCAACTTTTGAATAAATTGGTTTGCAACTAATTAATTATTGAAAAACTCTATCCAACACTTTCTTTGATCCACATTTATGTTAGTAATCAAATAATTTGGGGGAATATAAGCACCAGAAATAAGTAATCAACCTTTAAGAACTGGCTACAAATGATGGGATGGCTCAAAACGGTGCTTCTACCCTAACAGGGCAAAAAAAAGTCCACAGGAACACAGATTTCTTCCAACTGTGGACCCACAGGATCGTTGATTGTTCACTCATCCCTCACCTGTATTCATCGGCACGAACCGGTCCCAGCCGAGAAGGGTAGTCAGACACTCGGCCAGGGCGCCCAAGGGCTCGGTGTAATAGGCCCTCGAGGTATGTGCCAACTTTCCGGCCTGATCTCTAACGGCTTTGACGAGACGCGGATGACAGTGTCCATGATTGACGGTCGCGAAACCGGCCAAGAAGTCCAGGTACTTTTTACCCTCGATATCCCAGAGGAAAACGCCTTCGCCTCGAGTCAGGACCACCGGAAGTGGCTTGAAGTGCCGACCCCCGTAACGATCGTCCCGATCGATCACCTCCTGGGCGCTCAATAATCGTTTGACTTCCGGTTTCTGCACGATCGAAGCAACCCTTTGTCTTATGGATGTTTGCATTCTCTGGTTTCTTTTGGTTTTTATCGACGGTCACGGAAATTAGTACAATAAAATAATTAAGAGTGGGATTGAAAACTTTTGACTGAGGACTGCGGAGGACGCTCCGATTGAGAAGAGTGCTGTTTATTATTTGATGCGAGCAGAAAGGAAGCTTCATTTATTTATACCAAAGGGGGAGACAGATTGCGGAGTGCTTATAAATACCGTGATAATAAAAAAAAGAAAAGAAATGCATTTCGCTAGTTTCTGAGCCGCGCGATAAGCTCTCGTGATACCCGACAGGCGCCAGTTGTTGTTGGCGCTCATCGTCAGTCAGGCAAACAGTAAATAATACGTAGCCTGTAGGCAAATCACCGAGTAATTGTTATCGTCGGTTGGTCTTTGTTTTTATTTACACAACCGCGATTAACTCGCCTCTTAATTATTTGCATTCGGATTATGGACGTCTAGCTTGCGACCTGTCGCCAAAGCATGACCAACAATGTCAGGAATAATGAGAGTACTTCGCGAAATTACGAATGGGAACAGATTAGGCGCAATATTAATGAACTGAAGTAGTTCTGGCTGGGGTTTTTAGTCAAATGTAATTGTTATCATGGATCGGACTTTGTTTTTTATCCATAAGACCGCTCTTACTTTGCCCCTGAGCCGTTTGTTCTTGGTATACAAACGTCTGGTATCAAATAGTGAACCCACACAAATAAGGTTTCATGAGTCAACGGCAGCGGTTTTGTGGCATCAGCAGGCAAACAAAAAGATAAAGACCAAAGAGACACTTGGCCACAACGTCTAATTAAACATATCCCATTTTTGATGTCTCAGCAATACAAGTTTCAACAAGCTACAAAAAGTGTCTTTTATTATTCACATACATAGGTATACGTCACACAGTAGGTATATTATAAATACAATTTGAATTCAGTCGTGTAAAACAAAACAAGAAAAAGGACAGCTAACGGAATAAACATTATTTTCGATGGTTCAATATCACTTTAGTGATAATATCAATCGCCTCTCTGATCTGGTCTTCCGTTATGACCAGTGGTGGTGCGAGTCTGATGATATGACCGTGTGTCGGTTTAGCCAACAGACCCTCGTCACGGAATTTCAGGCATATACCCATAGCGTCCAATTCTAGATGAGAATAACGAAGAAAAATATAATCTTTCCTATTCAGGAGATCCAAATTGTATAATCATAATCATAGTTATAATCACCTTTGTTGATCACGATCGCGTTCAGCAGACCCTTTCCACGAACCAGGGTGACGACATCCTTCGGAAGCTTCCCTAACTCATTTCTCAGAATAACGCCAAGTTTCTCGGCATTTTCGGCGAGCTTTTCCTCCTCCAAAACCCTCAGAGCTGCGAGGGCGATCCTAGAACCCAAAGGATTTCCGCCATACGTCGACCCGTGCTCTCCGGGCTTAATGGTAAGCATTATTTCATTGTCAGCCAGGACTCCGGAAACGGGATAGAATCCTCCGGACAACGCTTTTCCCAAAATTACAATATCCGGTCGGACGGATTCGTGATCGACAGCCAACCGTTTACCGGTTCTTGCCAACCCCGTCTGCACCTCGTCAGCGATCCAGAGGACGTTGTGTTTCGTACACAGTTCTCTAATCCCTCTGAGGTATCCCTCCTTTCGACGAAAAAGAACCAAAAATACAAGAAAACTATGAGCACTTCGTCCCTCGTTAACAATATCCGAATCGTCACCTTGGGAACAACGACGCCAGCCTCCCCCTGGATCGGCTCGACCATGAACGCGCAGACATTCGGGTCCGCGAGGGCCTCGTCGAGGGCCTTGAGGTCGTCGTAGGGGATCACTTGGAACCCTGGCATGAAAGGACCGAATCCGTTGTAGCTGGATGGATCAGTGCTGGAGGAAATCGCGCTCATGGTCCTCCCCCAAAAATTACCCTCAGCGAAAACGATCTTCGCAGAGTTTTCGGGTATCCCTTTACAGGTGTATCCCCATTTTCGCGACAACTTGCAGGCCGTCTCTCCACCCTCGACTCCTGTGTTCATCGGCATCCATTTGTCGTAGCTGTGGGATTCGAAACGACGATTGACGCGGTTTAATTAAACTTTGGAAGAATCGACGAGTTTATTAATAGAATATTGAAAAGTGGGATAACGTAAAACATTTTTTATTCAATGTCTTTTTATCGTCTTATTATATTTCATATTTACGGTGTCGAAATACAGTCATGCGAATAATTTGTTCGTTCGTTGTATGTACAGCAGCCTTCGAGCTATCTCTAAAGATAAGAAACTTTTCCTACACGCGCAAAACAAGTCTCTGAATAATTACTGACTCGTATGTTGCAGCTGGTCTGTACAACTATAAATAATTCTTACAGTTTAAAAATACACATCTATCTGTACGTATATGGAGTGATAAAAAAAAAGTATAATCTCTCATTTCTGTTTCTTTACGTCACATTGAATAGCAGTCAAAGGCCTGAATATACGCTGATATCGTTCGTTGCATAATTTTCAATCCAAACGTACGTATAAATAGATCCTTCAAGAGTGCAAGAGAGAAAGAAAAATCTTATACGGGTCGCGTATCATTTAATTTAAGTACCGTTAAATTGTATCAGAATTCGTAACGGTTAGTTCGCAATCAGCTAGCCTTGAAGATTCGCACAATCGTCGATGCTGAGATCAAGAAAACAAATTTATATCAAAGAGATGAAAAAAAAAACACTGTCATATGTAGCAATCGATGAAGCAATTGTCAATTTCGACTATGTCTGCTTTTTCCTCGATAGTATCGCTGATTTGCGTGATGGCATAGATTTCGTAAACGTCATGACGTACTACTTATCAATAAAGATTGTGAGGAAAAAAAAGAAAAGAAAGCACGACTGTATTACGACACAGTTTCTGCTCTCTATATTATATCAAGCACGTGGCATATTGACACAACGAGACTCGTGCAAAAAATGTATATTCTTGGATTTTGGATCACAGCCACATACCAGACAGCGCAGAACTGAAATTTGTCTAAAAGTCGTCGTATGGACGTCGAAGGTCCCACTTTTTGACGTCTAAATCTCGTCAGACGTCTATAAGAGACCAAAAGACGTCTCGGAGACGACCTTGAGTTCCGTGCTGTCTGGATAGCGACGCGGAGGCTTACCCGAATAATTTGGTGACGTATTCCTCGAACTCGCCCAGTACATCGGAATAAAATGCTCTCGAGGTGAGGGTCAATACCTTCGCCTGGTCTATCATCGCCTTGTAGATCTTCGGATGACAATGACCCTGGTTGACGGCCGAGTAAGCGCTCAGAAAATCGTAGTAACGTTTTCCCTCAACGTCCCACATGAACGCGCCTTCGGCCTTGTTCAGGGCAACCGGCAACGGGTGATAATTATGACCACCGTATTTTGATTCGCGCTCGAAAATCTCGTTGGAACTCAGACTCCTCGAGCATTGATTATTTTGCCTCGTGTTTCGCTGACTCCCGAAGGATCGAACCGCCAGTCTTGTCAGGTGCCTCATAATTAATACTACGTGAAAGTATGAGAACAAACAAAAATCGATAGAGTCTCAGATTCTGGTAGTGGTGAAACCGGATTTTAGAACAGCAATTCTTATTCCAGACATCGAAAAAATGGAATGCTGCGACCACATTGTTAAAAATTTCTGTATCAAGTTTCATAAAAATGTATGTGAAGCAATTAACATATACTTTTTGCACATTATTAAAATTCATCGCTTTCAAGATTTCAATATTCATACGACAGTTTTGAAAATTCAAAATCATTCGGAAATTTCATACCCAAGATTATACTAAATTTTGTAGACAGAATGTTTTGAAAATTCGGCTGAATACTCATGTGATATGAAAATTCTACTGCTACAATAATTGCCAAATCGAATCATAAAATATTGCCGAATGAATCAAGAAATTAAAATTTTACGCTTTTGATTGGATCAACTATTGATAATTGACTGAAATACCAATTTGTCACTGAAAACTATAAAAAAGAATCATAGTATGTTTTGAATCTCCAAAACAGTTTCATAAATTTAATCGAACCGTATCAATATTGAGATACAGTGATTGAAAACTCGGTATGTTTTTTCAATATTGAGACACAAATATGAAATTTCAAGATATTTTATATTGATTTCATTTAAATTACCAGGATTACGAAAAAATTTCGAGATATTTTTAACAGTGCAGCCGAGCCGAAGCGTCACGATATGATTTGGAATTCAGTTACATCTATCGTATAATGTGTGACTTACCGCGAGCAATTCTTATCGTTGCCGAGTCTGTTCGTGGGGGGTTGAGGATAAATAAAATCAGCTCCAATCTCTAGTCCTACAACTAAACGGGTACTTCCTCGAACGACCCAAATCGAACTGATCGTTGTGCGGTGACTTGCAAACGTTTTATGGTCCAAGAGCGAATCTCCTGGGTTGGAGCGTAAGGACAGGAGTGGCGCGTGATACCAACTACTTCGACAAATTCTAACTTATATTGTACACGTTTCAGCCGCCTTCGAAATACTCGCGTTATGGACACAGCTGATAAGTCACACCGACCACTATACACTTCGGGGTACATAATTTTTGTCATATTGGCCTCTAGCCGAGTGCTTCTTCGATTCAAGTTCGATGCTTCGTACAGTCCAGTATTGAACAAAAAAATCAACTGGACAGAACATAAGGTTCATTCAATATTCGTATATTACTTCGACGTTTTATTTATCACGCCAACGGCATCAATTTGCATTCATTGGATAGTAAAGATTCAATTTCATCATTTATACAGTGATTGATACCTAATCATCGAAATTCTGACAAACGATAAGAGAATAAAACACAGTGTAAGTACAGTAGGTGCTTAACATAAAATAAGACATTGAAACAAACTCGAAGGCAAAAGAGAAAAAAGATTCAGCCAGTATTGGCTGCCAGCTAAGAATTACATAGTCAAGAATCTAGAAAAAAGAGAGGGGAAAGGGAGGAGTTAAGAGGTGATTAAAGAGTGTAAGACACTGTAATCACGATCGTGTTCGAGTAATGAAAAGCTGGCTAAGATTAACGGTTGAAAACAAGATCGACTTATAGCGTTGCTTATACGTATGTTCAATTGAATATTATTCTGCATATGCGGCTATTTATATACCTCCGTATACAGAGATAGACAGACGAATAGTGTGTACGGGTCAATGATTAGTACAAGTATCGTATACTTGTGTAGTAGTGGAAAATTCCGATCGTGGTAATCATTGCGGCGAACTTTAACCTGTTGACTGTACAACAAGGCAAATACAGCCAGTTCCTCTAGTCGTACTTGTCCCGTGACTTACGTGTACGTGTACCGCGTTGAAATCCGAACCTTGTATCTATTTTCTTTTGGTCTGATCATAATCTTCGATTATTGATCATCAAGACCCGAGTCATCCGCAGTATTGACTCTATTTATCGTTCAGACTTTAGAGGCTCGAGTGTAGGGGCAATTCCACAAATCATTTACGCGAATCCGGCCTCCAAATTTTGATTTTATTTTTTTCTATATGGTTTATTCACATTATTTAGGTATCAACGAAGAGATTTCTCGAGTATGAAAGATCTTTTTGTAATTATTCGATTTTTCTTTGAATTTTTCCAATCTAATTAAACGGTTCAATAAGAATGCCTTGAAAATAATTTTTGAATACGGTTTTCAATCGGAAATTTTCTGAATCATTCGAAAGTGATAATCATTTTCTTCTAACTTGTCATTTTTAGCGCGAAATTCGAGGAATAAGACTTCAATCGTCAATTTCACCATTTTTCCCATCGATTATTGAAAATTGAATTTTTTTTTTTAGTACAGCAAATTTCCGATAAAAATTATGCCTAAACATTTTTTATCAATAAAATTCGACGTTTTTTTTTTCAATCATCATTCGTGTATAACACGCTAACATCGAAATGCACGAATGATATATGACAAAAAAAAACGTCAAATTTCATTCAAACCAAAAATTTGGAGGTCGGATTTGCGTACAGGATTCGGTGCGATGGCCCATAGATATCATAACGTGGTTAGTCAAGAATTACGAAAATTGGTACGAACTGATAACAAAAGTGATGAAACAGTCATTCCGATTACGACATATGTTTTCTCCCGATTGGCAATCGACTATAGCCAAATAATACTGAAAACAAAAAAAAACAAAAAAATAAGAGATTCGCAGATATACTATTCACGTGTTATAACTCCAAACTGTTCAATCATTGTCACAGTATGGTAGTTTAGTTCTATCGTTTTCTGTGCTCGCAGCCCTTTTCACGTATCTAGCTGGTAAAACGTTACAATTTTCGCTGACGGAGGTACAAGGAAAAAAAAGATGTAATTTCTACATCTTCGGTAGTAATTATTTGGACAGCATCTTTTTGGAGTTAAATCTACAGCAATTATTGATAAACCTCAACGCAATTGCTGTAGATTTAACTCCAAAAAGCTGCTGTCCAAATAATTACTACCGAAGATGTAGAAATTACATTTTTTTTTCCCCCGTGTAGGACAGGAATTTCAGGATTATAATTTTCCGTCTGTTCAAATTCAGATCAGTATCTCTCACCAGTCTATCTAACACCGATTGAATACAGTTTGGCGAGAACTTTCGACGAACTTCTGATATATGCTCTGATTCAAACGCTATACTATAATGCTGATTCAGATGTTTTTTCGAGTGTTAACTTCACGCCAAATGAAGAGAATATATACTGTATAGGCATTTTGTCCTTTTTTTTTCATTAGAAAGAAAGAGAATGAAACTTAGCTAATAGTGTATTACGCATTATTAAAATAATTCGGGCGGTATTATTTATTCAGAAGATTATTAAACGTGATGCAAAAACTATATGTCATTAAAATAATTCGAAACAACGTTTAATTATTAGCATAATTGAAAATGCTTTCGTTTTCGAGGTAATAGTGCACCACTGGTCTAGTGTAGATGGCCAACGTCACGAAAATGTATCACACGAAAGCGTTACGCTGGATGAGCACCACTGAGTCAGTGGGTCCAGATAGCTATGAATTCTGATACTCAACGGTTGCGGAAGAAATGAGAAAATATTTGATACAACGTAATCGTGAAATTGGCGATTTTGTACAGCAACGAACAATAAATGTAAAAATCTTTATTGCAAATGATCCAAATGTGAAAAATGTAACAAATCCAAACACGACGCGAACAAAAGATCTGTAAATTCATATAGCATGGCCAGTGATAGCGTCTAATCGACGGATAAGAGCCTACAACTATTTGCACTTGAAATAAGAATCGATGCCGACCTATTCCAAGACCTAAGACCTTGACAAAGTCAAGAGTTTGGCCAGTTCGAATTCATTGGTTTTTCTTAATCACAAAGCCCTCGCGGACTGCGCATGCGTTGATATTCGCGCCAATTCAACAGCCACTTGTCGCCGCTTGGAGTCGGCCGTGTTTTCGTAGCGTGGCGTGCAGTGGCGTGGATTCAATTCCTTTGTTTATGTTTATGAAATACTCACCTACCGCTAAGTTTGAAGAGAACTGTTATAAAATAGTAAATCGCATTCCGATCTGTAGAGAAAAATCAACGAAATATGGACGGTGAGGACTACGAGGCTCTCAGGAGAAAGAACATCGCCGAAAGGGACGCTTACGTAAGTAAATCGCGATTCTAACCTAACCTCAAATCGAATTTCTTTACTCCTCTACTCACCGAGGCTCGTTCAATTCTATCTCTCAGTTCGCAGAATTCTTCAAAGACCTAAAAAAAGATACCTCCGAACTAGCCGCCCTCGAACCGCGTACCAAAATCCCCGGCGACTCGGAAGACGAGGATATCGGGCCTCCGAAGAAACGGCGCAAGCCGAACACCAATAAACGCGAAGGCTGGAAGCCAAGCCACGTACGTTTAGAGTTCAGAAGAAAATACAACACCCGAAACAGCGTCAAGAAGAGTGCGTCGTCCTCGGAAACCGACGACGTCGAACGAGACGAGGACGGAGAAAGGGTGCGGAGGGGTCCCAGGCTCAAGGTTTTGTTTCCCTGGGCGATTCCATTCGAGCGAGAGATAAGCCTGATGAGACGAGGCCTCTACGGCGAAAACGAGGAAGAAGAGGAGAGAGAGAGCGAGGAATCTGACGAGGAAGAAAAATTGAGGGAAAAGAGGGTCGTGCGCAGAGTATTGAAGTCCGAATACGACCCGGACAGCATACCTTCCCCCGACGAAATAACGGAAGAGCAATTGCTCAACGTCGCTGAGAGAAGCTGGGGGAAAATTTACTCCAAAGTTAGCGGCACCAGCTGCCACCAATGCAGGCAGAAAACTTTGGACACTAAGACCGTGTGTCGATCGGGAGAATGCATCGGAGTGAGGGGACAATTTTGCGGACCTTGTTTGCGAGGGAGATACGGAGAGGACGCTGTGGTTGCTTTGAAAAACGCTGTAGGAATTTTATCGAATCGTTTGATCGTTCTTTAAGAAGATGCTATACCTAGTCGATCTTTAACAACCAAGTAGCCTCGTCGCACTCATTTCCACTGATATCAAAGCCTACGCGTAACACGAGCGAAAAAGAAGATTATAGCGGAATTCTGCATGAAATTCTGAACATATACATCCCAAAATATTTTTGTTTCACGCAACAACAACAAAATCCTTTTTTCTAGTTAGTAATCAGAATTGTGTTGTTATTGTTGCGTGAAACAAAGATACTTTGGGATGTATGTGTTCGAAATTTCATGCGAAATGCGCAATAATCTTCTTTTTCCGCTCCTGTTACGCGTAGGCTTCGATATCAGTGAAAATAAGTGCGGCGCGGTTACTCGGTTGGTGAAGATGGATTATAGCACGCTCTTAACTCGTGTTTTTTCATGTTTCAGAACTGGGTTTGTCCACCTTGTCGAGGTCTTTGCAACTGCAGCATATGTAGAAAGAGGAATGGCCAGAGACCCACTGGAATTTTAGCCCCTGTTGTACAGGAGGAGGGATTTTCGTCCGTTATGGATTACTTAGAAGCTGGAAATAAGGAGGAATCATAATCTCCCGATTTTTCCACAGGATGGAAAACGCGGGTGGTTAGGAAATTGTATCTGAGAAATCGTCAAATCGGTAGACTGTGGCACTAGAATAATTGTTCCTACATTTACCGGTTTTTGTATTCAGAATTTGACGATATTCCTTCTTTTTTTTCACCCTCTCGTCATCCACAGAGGCGTGAATCTTTCAATTGCATATCAAATTTTTAAACTACAATTTTACATGATTGAATGTTAAATATATAGTAATAATTCACCTACCCACGACGACTTGAATCAAAGGAAATTCTATACTTTAATTAATTCTATACTGTAATTTGTTTCCATTAGGCTTGTTTTATCGTACTTATTTTTATATTTTTATACAAAAGAAGAAAAAAAAAATACACGAAGAAACATTATAATTGAATCGAAGAATTATATTCTCCAATCTTATATTTTCATTTTACTTCCTTGCAAACAGGATTAATTCATTGATAAATTCTAGCACATAGAATATAAAAAGGATGTCTTTTATTAAAGATATGATTCACTTGATAGCGATGATACCGTAACACCTGGGAGATATAACAGGATCGAAAAGTCTGACCAAAGCAAAATTTGAACAAACTTTACTCTCCTCTAAGTAAATTATTCTGTCCAATAAAATCGCAGACTCGACGACTGATCCTAGGCAAATTCTCAACATTTGGAAATGCTTCATCTTCGATTCGTAAGTTTTGTAAAAACTGTACAACTCTCGCAGTATATCGTCCTCGGGGATCTGAAAGCGGAGGAACATCTCAGTGACTCAATCGACGACTAAATTTCAATCAATAATTACCCGGCTCACATCCAGCCCACTTTTTCTCAACGCCCACTTGGCGTACAACACAAAATCACCCGATGGCGCTCCTCGGCCTATTCTGACGTCGTACAAGCCTGAAAATTGATTGTAGTGTTTATTTGAAGCCTTGTACCCTAAAAATGAGTTCATATTACCCAGGGAATGCAAAAGGACTTGTAAAACTGCCCTGTAGTGAAGCGTGGGGGACAGGCATTGCTCGCTTTCGCGAGTCCTCTCGACGGACTGCTGAGCCAACATTTTGGCGTTTTTTGTAAAATTCAGTCTCCCACTCATCGACGTCTCGGCTAAATGGTAGCAGCAAGTGACCAGACACAGGGACTTTATGCAGTCAGTTTGCAAGAACGCGTTTATCACCGAGTGGCCCAGAGATCCGCAGGTATGGAGACCAGTGATGGTCACACTGTGACCGGAAAAGTGGGTCTCTGCCAATCCTGAGAAGTCCGTGGCGTCGTCTATCCTCTGCACCACGTGACGGACCTGGAAAAAACAGCCTAGAAGATTATCGAATCAAATTCGGTCCAGTCGGGGAAAATTTTACCAGATCAGGATGGCTGGTCTTGTTCCTCATCAGGTCCCGTCTCTTGATGGCGCCTCTGTGATTCACTTCGGAGGAGTCAATGGCGAGGACAGGGATCCTGTATTTACTGGATAAGAATTCTGAAAGGTATCCTTTTCCCGCTCCAGCATCAACGACTACGCCGTCGTGAGAATTGGCAAGGGCAGCAGTGACCCTTGCCAGAATTTCTACCTCGTGGGATTTCTTCTCTTTCATAAACTCGTTGCGTTTGCTTTTCTCGTCGTTCTCAGGATCGTCCGACTCTAATCCCCAGCTTGAAAACAAATCGGGCAGGTCTTTGGCCTCGTAGACGAGATTGCATTTGTCCAAAGACAGACGATCCGCTGCTTCTAGGAATGTATTCAGCTCAGAAGACTCGGAGCGATCGTTTTGCAAGGTGAAATCAGCGCCCAGAGACTCGAGCTCCAGTCTCAAAGCCTCGGGCAAACATTTACTCCATAAATCCTCAGTTATGAAATCGACGAGGTGAGAGTCTATCAGGGATTTGAATTCGCCTAGAAAGCTAGAGACTTTCTTCAAGTGTTCGTCAAACGCTGTCATGTTTTTTTTTAGTTTGTTTTGTTCCGTTAAAAATCTAGTTTATCCATTTCAGGATAAGAAGCCTTGATCTTGGCCAGAGAGCAAATTCTGCTGTATCTTAGCTTAACGTCCTCCAATAATTTTATAATGTCAATATCTTCGGAATTGTGTTTTGGAAAGTTGTCTATATCGTTAATCAGCTTTTTCGCAAGCTCTACAACCTTCTCGGGCAGCGTATTTACTTTGAGGTTATACTCTATAACACCGCTGTAAAAACCCAATTGCGCGGCCAACTGGCTCGCCCTGTGATAACCCAGGTGATACGGTTCCAGAAGCTGAGTTTGTCCCGCTTTGAAACCCTCCTCGAAACCAGTTTTCTCCGCTATTTCTTCGCCGAAAAGTATGTCGTCGAATGCCTCATTTATATCCACGTCTTCCTTCGGCAGGGACATTTTAAAACACTGACGCGAAGTCAGCCACCCTTCGATCTCCCTCGAGACCAGGCTTGCCGCCATTTAAGAACAAAAGTCGCGACGCTTTTGTCTCTAGAGGAAAGAAAATCGAGGGAAATTGGGTGAAATTGATGAAAAATTGGAAAATATTTCAGGTTTTCGGTCTTTCGTTTTATTTATCGACGCGGTTCGATCGATGTGTGAAACTGTGAACGGCACTGATATATCATGCTAGCGTGTTGAACGAGCTTGTGGCCGCCATTTTTGTAGTCCGAATCGACATTGACGCGCGGGAGATTCAAATAGTTTTCAACTCAGAACGATTGTAAAAGAATTTCAGTCCATAACGAGATAATTAAGCAATGAAATACATAAAAAAACTGTTCTCCCGCAATTTTTAGGCTCTGCCGTTTCACATATCCCACGATTCCCCATGCTTTAGTAAAACAAATGACGTCACGGTCTGAACGGACTACAAAGATGGCGGCTGTTTCACAGCTTCATAACGGTGCGATACTATCCAGTGTATCTACAGGGTGAATTCCTAACGACTCGTCGATCTGAAGTTGGCTAGAATTGTGAAACAAGCTTTCAGACATTTCGGAACCAATCAAAATGTCCGAATGCTCATTTTTCGGTCCTAGCCAACTTCAGATCAACGAGTCGTTAGGAATTCACCCTGTATAGGGGGGGGTATGCGAACGATTGTCGCTGCGACATCAGGGCTACCACCTAGCGCATTTTGTCCGGTGAAAAGCGTGAGCCGTGAGCTCGCGGCCAACTTCACAGCGTCGAGTTGTGTGTGTAATGTTTGCGCGGATGATATAGCGTTGTTTTCCTCAAGTGTCGGTGGTTTTTGAGTGAAAATTTTGTACAAATATGCTCTCCCTCGGTCCTAAAAAGGACGGTGGTCCGAACGGGAAATTCTTCGAGTCTCCCGAGATATTGGGTCAATTGGACGGAGTCAAACAGTGGCTTCTAAAGACGTGTAAAAAGGTGAGGCCGGCGTCCCCGATCACCGCACAGCGTCCCGACTCGAATTCATTTTATCATTTTTTCATTTTCACGCTACCAACTGGATTATAAATCGCGATACACGATATTCGTATTTTTACAGTACGTCCAGACGGATCCACCCACCAATAAATCTCTAGCCAGTCTCGTCGTACAGCTACTACAATTCCAGGAGGATAACCTCGGAAAAAATGTGTCAAAACCGCCAATGACAAGGCTTCCCGTGAGTAGAGCTACCAGCCGAACTCGACGTGTTTTCAAACACATTTTTTTTTCTTCACGTCACGAAAATCGACCTTTTCTCATTCACAGATGAAATGCTTCTTGGATTTTAAACCCGGCGGCGGTCTCTGCCACATATTAGCCACCGCGTACCGATTCAAACAGGAACAGGGATGGAGGCGATTCGATTTTCAAGTTGGCAAGGTGAATTGATTCGGCCATTCATATTCACAAGCTCGATTCAAAATCGAATTCTACTCAATATAACCATTTGTTTCCCAGTCCGGATCCCGAATGGACAGAGCGATAGAGATGCTAGTGGCGGCGGAGCGAGCTCTTGTGCAGAATCGGTGCCTGGCCATACCCTGTGTCTTCGTCAGACCCGACGTAGACAAGGCAACGTCTACAAAAGTCAAGGAAATCGTTCGTCGCCATCAGGGAACTATAGCAGAGGCGGAAGCAGACGCTACGCACATCGTGTATCCGACGGCAGATCCCTTGGAGGAGGAATACGCTCGTCCCTATATGAGACGCGACCGATCTGTACTACTCCATTGGTACTATTTCCCGGACAGTCACGATTCTTGGACTACACTTGATCTTCCCTGGGACTTTCCCGAGGGACCTTTACCAAATCCCAGCGGAAGGTAAAACTATCGTCTCAGGGTCCGAAACTCATTCATGAATTGAATAACGAAGCCATTGTGTCCCCAGAATGCCGTATCGTGTGTCCGCTACTTGGGCCCTGGACCTTGATCAGTACAACGAGTGGATGAACGAGGAAGACTACGACGTAGACGAGGAGGGACAGAAGAGGGTTCACAAGTATCGTCTTTCTGTGGAAGATTTGATGGCTCAACCGTCTCACCCTCCGCCTCCGGCCTCGGCAAAAAAACAGAAACGAAAACGCTCGCCGAGTCCGCCGCCAAAGATCGGAAAGCGAAAGAGGTTCGTATGGTTTGTATTTTAGCCACGATTGACTTCCCACAGTTAGAGAATTCCTGTGTAATTCGTTGCATTTCACAGTGGACGGGCACCCGCCTCGATTCAAGGCTCCTCGTCCTCCTCGGCAACGCCGAAAAAGTCTCGGGGCGGTATAGACGAAGAAGAAGACTTGACTCAGGGCATGGAAGACCCTCCGGCTGAGCCGAGAATCATAGAGGTCGTCGCGAGCCCTGCGAACCCAGCTGCTGTTGGTCCGGGGGGTGGAGCGACCGCAGGAAGTGGCGGACTATCTACCACTGGCAATAAAAAGCAGGACAGTGAACTGCAGCCGTTGAAATCTGGGAATATGGCTGATTTGGACGAACCCACGGATGGTGCGTGGGACTAACGATACACAGTCTTCTTTATGATTGACTTATTCGAATTTTCAGGAGACAGAGGAAGCCAGCAGGGAGTTCAAGAGATCGAGGAGCGTGGAGCGAGCAAGGAACGAGGAGAGGGTGGGAAAGGGGATGAGCCCGAGGACAATGTGACCGAGCAAACGCATCACATTGTGGTGCCAAGCTACTCGGCGTGGTTCGACTACAACTCGATTCATACCATCGAGAAGAGGGCCTTGTCGGAATTCTTCAATGGGAAAAATAAATCAAAGACGCCAGAGATCTACCTCGCCTATCGCAATTTTATGATCGATACTTACAGACTCAATCCAACCGAATATATCACTTCCACTGCCTGCAGGTAATCGCGCGTTCCCTTCGGTCTTTTGCTCTGAAAAATTCGCACACTCATGAATTTCATATTTTCAGACGTAATTTGGCCGGAGATGTTTGCGCAATCATGCGAGTACACGCATTTCTTGAGCAATGGGGTCTCATAAACTACCAAGTGGACGCAGAGTCCCGGCCAACACCCATGGGTCCCCCACCCACGTCACACTTCCACGTTCTTTCCGACACTCCGTCTGGACTGGCACCGGTCAATCCGAACCCTCCCAAGACCCCGCAGCCTTCTAGCGCTGCTAAATCTCTCTTGGATCTGGAGAAGAAGCCAATTCTCTCGGGGATGGTGCCGGAAGAAAAGAGTGGGCTGGGAATAATGGCGAACTTTGGGCTCAAGGTTGACCAGTATTCGAGGAAACCTGCAGTCCTGAAGAGCAAACAAGCCGCAGGAGCTACTCGCGATTGGACGGAACAGGAAACTCTACTTTTACTCGAGGGTCTGGAGCTCCACAAGGACGATTGGAACAAGGTCTGCGAACACGTCGGCTCTCGCACCCAGGACGAATGCATACTCCACTTCCTCCGTCTCCCGATCGAGGACCCCTACCTCGAGGAAGGGGGCCCCGAGGGCTTGGGACCTCTCGCCTATCAGCCAGTTCCATTCTCCAAGGCTGGAAATCCGGTTATGAGCACAGTCGCGTTCCTGGCGTCTGTCGTAGACCCGAGAGTCGCCGCGAGCGCAGCTAAAGCTGCTATGGAAGAGTTTGCAGCCATCAAAGACCAAGTGCCTGCCGCCCTGCTAGATCAACATCTACGAAACGTTCAGGCCAGCGCTAATCCGGATGGCAAATACGACCCGGCAGCAGGACTCGCACAGTCCGGTATCGCGGGAACTGGACCCCCGGAGCCTCCAGAGGATGCCGCGGCTTCGGCTACCACAGCTACCTCTTCTACGAGCGCAACTTCCCCTCAGGCCTCATCTGCCGCAGCAGAGAGCAAAAAGGACGAGCCGCAGGATGTCAAGGTCAAGGAGGGAGCGGAAGCTGCGGTTGTACCGCCTCAGCCTATGAAGAAGGAAGAAATAGTGGAGAGCGAGAGAGATCAGCCGGAGAAAATTGAAGTCGATGCAAAAGAGAATGACGAGGAAGCCAAGTCCAAGGAAGACGGGGAGGAAACAGAAGCTAAGGAGAAGAGAGAGAAGGTAATTCGAATTGAAACGTCTCGTGCGCGATTTTTCATTACAATTTCTTTTCTTTCCAGGTGGTCAGAGACGCACAGCTACAATCTGCCGCGGCGGCTGCACTCGCGGCTGCGGCTGTAAAGGCGAAACATTTGGCGGCGGTGGAGGAGAGGAAGATAAAATCATTGGTAGCATTGCTGGTTGAGACACAGATGAAGAAGCTTGAGATAAAGTTGCGGCATTTCGAGGAACTCGAGACAACGATGGAGCGGGAAAGAGAAGGGCTCGAATATCAGCGCCAGCAGCTTATTACGGAGCGGCAACAATTCCATTTGGAACAATTGAAGGCTGCAGAGTTTAGAGCCAGACAACAAGCGCACCAACGACTAGCCCAGGAACAACAACAGCAACAACAACAGAGCCAACATCCGGCCTGGCAAGCGGCGACTCCTCAACAACAGCAGCAACAGCCACCGAGTCCACAACCGCAGGTGGCGCAACCACCGCCGCATACTCCGCCTCAGCAAGCGTAATTTTCATTATTTCTACAAATTTGAAGAAAAACAAAATCAGTATAATTAACGAATGATTATATTTTAGTGGTTGTCGTCCAAAGTCGGGTGTAGCGAGAAGTTAATTCAATGGTACGGATGGTTATTCATGGTAGAAATTTTAACGGCTCACCGGATTTCTTTCTTTTTTTTTAACTCCTGACTGTCAGTCAAGTGTTTATTTTCGTCTGGACCGAGTGAAAAAGAAGAGTTTATTGTTTTTTATGGAATAATAATGTGTAACTAGACTGTATTTTATTTTTTATTAATCTACTTTAGCTGATAAACTAGACATGTTTGTGTTTATTCGATGGGGAAAGAGGACAGTAAATCATTTTTAAGCTATTTCAGGCCCGAATAACGCTCGTACCCAAGTTGATTGACAACCACTGGATTTCTTTTATAACGCCGATACTGCGGGGGAGGGGACAGCCGATTATTCCAATACCACAATAATTAACTACAGTTAGAATCTGATTTCATCGTTAATGAATGAATGAATGAATAATAGAGTTAAGCTATGTTATCGTCGAGCACCATTTCGGTGGATCTTTTCGTACGTACAGAGTGTGGGGTCTCTTCGTGTTTTATTCAGAATGTAAAAAATACCATGATTTCAATGATCGAATTAGGGGTAAAGGAGGAACAAGTGTCCGCCTACTTTGATCATTACAACAAGCACATTCTGCGTAAACTGTGAATGGATTTTATAAATCAATCAATGGACTTCGTATTGTATACATACATTATAATTCATAATATTATAACCGACTCATGGATCTTCGTGTACAATACACTAATACATATACATATACTTATCATCTTGTGTAATATATAAGGTCTTACTGAAGAGTTACTAAAAATAGATAAAAAATAATAAGACTTGAACAAAATGTCACTATTATATACTGAAATAGTATAACGTAGAACACAAAGATGAAAGAAAGAAAGAAGACACATGCTTCTAAAGAAAAAAAAGATAAATTAAAACATTGGGTACCATTACGTCGAGTTTATTAATTATGGTATAATAATCATTTATATCTCGCGGGTTCTCATTACATAATATTATTACTTTTACACTCCAGTATTTGATACCAGAAAGAACAAACGAAACTCAAAGAGCTTTATTATCTATCAACTCTAGTACTAAATCGGTCATCAGACGAGCACATTCGGCTCCTCCGGGTGGAGGGCCCTGCGCTCCCTCCCCCTTTTCGCTCTCTTCTTCGTCCTCGTACAAATTTGGTGCTTCGTCACTGGCGCAGGTACTTATCGGCAGCATGTCCAATGCCAGGCCCAAACCGAATCGTCCACATCTTCGAACTTCCTCCAGCAATCTGTAAATTTGAAAGCAATTATACTTGCACAGGATGAAAACCACAGACTTACATATCCCACGTGGTGTCAGGGTCTCTGGAAGCTCGCGGGACATCGAGGACTTCCAAAGCCGAAATTAGATGCCGGTGATAGTGGCGAAGGAGCGAAGTCATGTGCGTACGTCTCACTTCTCCGCTCGCACAACAGTAGAGAAGATTGGCCAAATCGAGAGCCAGAGATCCCACTCGGGATAGTTGAAAATCAACGAAGCACACGACCTGTTTTTAGAAACAAGACAGTCCATCATTGCCTTATTTGCTTTTTGTGTTCCATCGTTACGAACCTGAGTGTCGGACCCTGGTTTTTCGCTGAACAGAATATTGTTGGTCCAGCAATCGCCGTGACAAAATACGGTCAACGGTCCCTGGGCGGCGGCCAGTTCGCTCATTGTGGGGAAGAAAGTGTCCTCTTGTAGGAAAGCTTCTAGTCTCTTCATAACATTGTCGCTCCTCTCCTTCTCCATGGGCGGGAGAGCCTCGGACACCATCGAGATTGCGTTGTTTGCAGCCACTCTGTAGTATTGTCGGTACCAATCTGCGTTCTCCTTGCGGAACATTGCCTCTTCTATACCTCCTCCGCCTTGTTTTCCCAACTCTTTGAACACATCTGGCCTTAAATTCGAAATTCGAGTCGTGAATTTCTGCCCATTTTTCGTTTGTTCATTCCAATACTTACCTCGAATCTTTCAGGGCAAGACTGAGCGCGTGAAAACCGGCCAAAGCTGCCAAAGTATCGCGCAGTTGGTTCAATTTCAGACCTTCTCTTCGGTCGCCCATTTGAAAACCTCGCTCCCTCAGGTCCTCCATCGCTATTAAATCTTCCCGGGCTACGTATATCCGAGCCACTCCGTCGAAGACCCGATGCCCTCGAGATTGAAGATCGTTCAGAATTGGCCACACTCTTGTGTAAAATGCAACTTCGTTCCTGAACAAGGTTTCGCTCTTGAAAGCCTCGCGTCGTTCTCGAGAGTCCGGCAATACCTTGTGTGATCATTAACGTGATGCTTTCTTGAGTTTGAAAGTTCTAGATCACAATTTGATACTTCGCACTTACCTTGTAGATGATTGCTCGCTGCCACTTGATTTTCTCTCCTCCATTCTTTTGCTGTTTTGTTCCCATGACGCGGAGGCGATATAACATAGAGGTGTAGTTATCGCCTCTACCTGACCCAGGCTCTTCTTCGAAGCTGGTAATTTCGACTTCTGGTTCATCTTTGGCGATTATTTCTTTGATGGAATCCACCGTGAGACGTACACTCTCGTTTTTACAATCCATACTTGTTGTTAGCGGTGAGAACCAAGAGTTGAGTCATTCGCAGTCTCAGGACCGACGTGATTCTCGTAGAAGAAATTCCAATTTGACAATGACACTCTACCAGGAAGCACACAGAGACCGTTTGAATAGGTTTCAGAAGTGCGGAACGAAACTGTTCAGTCGGGCACAGGAAGAAGGCATTTTGCTAAAAGGGGTTGTCCCCCTAGTTTCTAATTCAATAAAATCACAGTTGGGACCGAGCTGAGGGACCAAGAATAAATACTCCTGGATGTCAATTAACTGTTATAATCTGCATCCTTTGAACTCTCCTACGAAATTTTATCGTACGATTTTTACTTGAAACTGATGATGATTTTCAGAATCCTAAAATTGTAAAATAACGCGAAAAATCCAGTAAAAATCTGGAATTCTTACTTGGAAACAGAAAATATCCCAAACTTGAGTTTCTAACATCTAGATAGAATTTTGAATTAAACGGACCGAAGTGTGTTTTTGGATTCTTAGATTATCATTGAAAAGAGCAAAGATTCTGGCGAGTTTTTATTTTATTTACAAATATGATACAAGACATGTGTATAATCTAAGAATAGTGTGAAATCATTATCTGCTCTAATACTTGATTCAGATTTTATAGAAAATTAATCAGCCAAGATGAAGTTGAAGAACGTCTTTGCCTAATAGATTTACTAATTTGTTTTCTTCGACAGCATTTACAGACAATGTACGCACTACTTTATATCCCATCTGACCGGCATCTGTGAAACCGTTGTTCGCAGCGTACTCTACCACGCTCTGAAACAGGAAAAAGATATTAGAAAATCTGTGTGCAACGGTAGAAAAAAATCATCATTATGTAGAAATCGCGAAGCTCTTCCTGACCACAGCAGCGGAAGCGTGTCCATTTTCGATACAAGCGTCCAGGATAGTCTCTAAAATTTCCTTCGTCAGTACGCCCGGGTAGGCGCCCTCCCTATCAATGATGTACGAAAAGGTTGCGAGCATTCTGTCAAAGTATCCCCCGCGTATCGAGAGGACGGCGACTTGCCCGAGCATTTCTGCGGTCCAACTGACCTTCATACGCCCCTCGGTTCTCTGACCCTGGTGAGAAATGGAAATAGTCAAATATCGGATACAAGGTGTAAAGATGCTCGAACACGAACCTCGACAAGGTTCCATATCGCCCAAGCGATATCGGCGAACTGTTGATTCGCCGGAGATTCTGCAGGTGGTTTACAGCTAGTGTGCATAATTTGAAGGACTCTGACTAGGAGAGGCTCTCGCTGTGTGTGGTCAAACATCACCATCTGAGACCATATTCTGGGTAGCAAATCACACGCCGCGTTGACACCACCGATTTCTATTGCTTGTAGAATCTCGTCCATAACGTCTGGCTCTGGGACGTAAATGTTTGGCACCAAAGTATCGTACAGAGCCATGAACCTCTGGAGGGGCTCAGTTTGCACCATTAGAGTCAAATAGTGCCGATAGTAGACGCTTTCCTGTTCGAAGAAAGGGCGAAATTTGGTAAATTTGATCGATTTAAAAATATGTATTACAATTTTTTTACCATATAATTTTCCCCGATCATGTTGTAGTTGTTTCCAGTGAGGAGAAGCTTGTGTATTCTGTGAGCAACGTGGATATTGACCATGTGATTTCTCGCAGTGTCCATGGCTTTTACAAAGAATAATAAATCCTGCGGGTCTTTGATCTCGAAATTTTTCCCTTCCAGTTTGTCGAGGATGTCTATCAGAATTTCGCTCCGTGGACCATCTGTTGGCGAGAGAATAAGTTAAGACTGGAATCTGAGTCGTCGCGTTTAAGAGCGACTCACTGTTGCGGCAGAATACTGTGAGGAGATAATAGTAGCTGCCAAGACACGGCTCGACTCCGGCGTTTGTGAACTCCTTGTAAATGGTGAGCGCCATTTCTCTCCCTGGATGCGGACTCCTCAACATGGTCGATATCTGCAGGGCTGCGTTCAGGGTGCCGACGTTCGGACGGACCTTGGCTTTTCCCATTCCACTCAGCACATCCAGCATCATACGCTTTCTTTCATCTCCTGAATCTTTTGTGAATTGAACCAATCTCAGGATACTGTTGTAGGATCGGACGTAAAGCGGCAAACCCTTCTGCATACACTCTCTGTACAAGGTCCAGGCTCTGTCCACCTGTGCAAAGAGTCCTGTGATTTAAATTCCCAATTGGGGACACTCGAGGATTCAGAATTCGAGAATATAAACCTGCAAGCATTTCGCAGTGGCGCATATCAACGCATTGTAAGCGGGCGCTGCTATCGAACTCTCTTGGTCCTTCAGAGACTCGAATATTTTCTCAAGCAAGTCGTTCGTCCTGGAAGAATTGTTGGAAGATTAAAAACTGTTGGGAGTTGATTTGGGATTTCAATCCAGTTCAGATCCTCACTTCCACTTGGGTTTGACAGTCTGTAGGGATCTTCTGAACCATCTCTCCTCGTTGAATTCATCAGACATCGGTTCCTCGTCGTTGCAGTAGCACAACATTTCGAGAAACGACTGTTTCGTCGGGACGTCTATGTCCTCTTCCTTCAATAATTTATAAATCGTTACGGCGTCGGTCATTCTTCCGTCTTGTATCGCTCTCTGGAGAAGTTCTACCGATACTGGAGTATTTTCGTCGTAAACAGCCCGTGGCAGAAAGTCCTGAAACATCGGAGGGTCAGATCATCGAGTAGAAATAAGTAAGAGTATCCCAGTCACCTCGATAACAGGGTCTGCTTCTCTGTGCTGAAAAAGGGCCGCCTGTTCTTGCCGAATGTACATCGCAGCCTTACGTCCAGCCTCTTGGGACAGGGCGTACGTTCGCTTTGCCGCATTTGATGTCGGTATGAAAAAAGGATCGTCGTGATACTTGTAGTGAGCCGCGGTCGTATCTCGCTTCACCGTACTTGCGAGAGCCTTTGTAATGAAAAGATTGGTTACAGGCTCGCTATTTTATAACAAAATACCGTAACCCACCTTCAAAATATCTGTCGGTCCTCTTTCGATTCTTTTCGGTATTCGAACGGCTTGAGCATCCGCACCGGCGGTGGATTGCAGCCTGGCTAATAATTTCTGAGCTAGTTTGCTATAAAAATTATCAAGAGTTATTCAAAGATGAGGGAATCGATGTCATCGTCGAATTCGATTGATTTGGAATGCTTCAATCGTTAAGAATTAAAATCGAAAGTGATTTATTCGAGGTTATAAAACCGTCTCCGGTATATTAAATGTTTCTTGTTTAGCGTTATGACACGGCATGAGAGACTTGGGAGTATCGAAAGTATTTTACCTGCTTCCCAGTCGTCCATTCAGCCGGAGCATCTTTAATAAAATAATTAACAATTGTTGTTTATAATAAAATGTAGAAAATTTCAGGTCCACACACCGACACTCGTGGTGTTTGGGGAGAGTGGCGCAGTTTTGAACTAATACCTTGTTTTCCGTCGGTAAAGAACCCCGCGTCTTTATCGATCGATGTTCGACGCGAGACTGGCTGCATATTTACAGGCGGAATTTGAATTTTCGAATTCTCACGATGGCGGGACCCTCAACGCTGCATTTACATATCTGGATTTTCAACGCGTCGCGTGAGACAATTGAAGGTACGGGAGAGAGGATATGATCGGTACTTTCAGCGGGAATAAATAAACTTGCCACCAGTTTAAATTATTCAAGGTTCATTTTTTTTTTATTGTTAAAAATTACATTTTATCTGCGCACCATGATATCGACAATCAATAATAAACAGGATCAGGTCAGAGTTCGCTGACATTGTGTAGATTGTATTTTGATTTGTTTTCTTCCGAACGTGTCCTGGGTGAGCAGTTTGCAATTTTTTATACACCAGGTGTCCTCAGCTGATCCGGGTATACCGCTGCACGCGTGGGTACGGTAAATAAAATGTGTCAAGGAATCAGAAATGACCGTTACCTACTGCATCTGATTGACCACAGGGTGTCTCATTGTTATGCAACGTTTCAGATAAATCTATAGTGTGAGATTTAAATCCCTGTAGTAAATGAATTCACTTACATGCGACTAACAGAGTGCGAGGGTATAAGAAGAAAGAGAAAAGCCGCACATGAATTTATATAAATAAACTCTGATCGTGTGGTATAACGGTTGTACTATTTTATTCTATATAAAATATATGTTTCTACAATTCGTCAGGTTGCAGATTGCAGCTGGTATAAAGAGAGTCGGATGTTGTGTGGATTTATTTCATTCGGTTAATTTATTGTTTTGCATATGAATGCGCGACGTGGTATAGCAGAGTTGTAGGTATAATAATAGTGGTTGAACCCTTGTGCCGTAATATAAAGAATTGAATAAAGTTTATAAGGAAACCAAAACCAGTCCGTAGCATCTATAAAATACGGGCAAGTAGTAAGGAGCCAGGTGTTTTTTTTCTTCTTTTTTTTTCCTCCATACCGTGGGACTCTTTAAGGGGATGTATAGATGGATGCTCAGGGATGTGTATAATGCATATTCGAGGCCTTTTACTACGCGCGCAAGTATAGTACGCAGGTATGTACTACATACATACATAAATACATAAGTATGCATCCTTCGCCAATGAATGGAAAACAGGATCCAATTTCTATGGAGCAACTATTTTTATTGTGTTTTTCTTATTCAATCGAACGTAACGTATATTCTTTCCTACAAGATTTTTTTTACGATTTTTTTTTGTCATCAAACCTTGATAAATCTTTATTTTAATCACGTTCTTTTTTTTTCTTCTAGCTGTATGCATTGTAATAGTTGAGAAGTATTATAATAATTCCTTGTGCGCACCGCGATACACAACAATCACAATAGAATCACAGTGTTTGAACAGGGGGGGAATAAAAATCGCGATATTAATATGCCTGGTGACACAAACGTATAAAAGAGTTTCTTATTGTTGTTATACTGATAACCGACGTCCTGAGAAACCTGTTCAAACATGGGGTATTTATGATATACAATTTCGCACGTTCTTTATTCAAAAACTTGCTACAGCTATGAATTACGTACTTTTTCTTCAGAGGATTTCGAGCTACATCGGCTCGTAAAGTTAATATAGTATATGCAGTACAGTTTACTGAAAACTCGATATTTGCAGATTTGAATATCTCGTATGCGAGATCTTTCCGATATCGAAATATATACGACCCATTTCAAGTGGAGATCAGAGACCTGTCGGAAAGGTTTGGCAGATAATAAACAGTGAAATAGATATTCATTATATACATTAAAACTGGAGTATGTACATCATTATTGTTATTATTATTATTATTATTATTATTATTATTATTATGAATTACGTTCAATCAAGTATATATCGACGACAATCGAGAATATATGATCTATTACTAGATATTACTGCCTTGTATGGGAATCGTGAATCATCATCATCATCAATGCGATATAGTAGCGCGAGAAGCAGACTGCGAAGACATTGCGACAGACCAGCAGGCCGGGACGAGTGCAATTTGATTTAACGATACAAATAATGCCCACATCCCTACCTACTCGACGGTCACGTTTTATGTGTAGAACTGCCGGACGAAGAATGGTCGTGCGTATACTGTTACGTAACGACGTTCAAATTTCTTCGTACAGTTAATTATTATACGTTGATATTTAGTGCATTCCGATAGGCCGGGACAAGTGCAATATTGAAAAAATTACTGTACGAAACATTGACACAAATCTCGACCTATCTTTCATGCAATTTTATACAGTGTTTATATCAAGTTTTGCAACAATGTGTGGAGTTTTCCTCGTCTGTTGACGTATTCCATCGTAGATTATAATCGCGGGAAAAATTATGGTGGGATCAACGCTTCTCTCTAATCTGGTCTTTAACGTTTTATTTCCAAATTAGAGAGATTAGATATACAACGGTATTAATCATTCGTGCAATTTCACGCACGAAGATGAGGGGGGGCTCCATTTCGCAGATAAGGACAGAACGATGTGCGTCGTTTGACGAAACCGAAGCGTCTCTGGGAAAAATTCGTCATTTTTTTTTTAACAACGCAACGAGTTGTAAATTTTTTTTTCTCTACACTAGAAAATTATATACCGCGCGCACTGTGGTCCAACGATTCAAAATTCAAAATTCAAAATTGAAATTGACTAAGATACTTTTAGCGACTACGTATAAGGAAACGCGCAACGACGCAATTTTCGCATGTTGGGGATGTAAAACTGCGTTTGGCCAGTTTTCATTTTTACAAAAAACAAACAAAGTAATCCACAACACTGTATTGCACATGAACGTATATTTTTTTTCACTGATAGTCGTTTTTAATTTTTACGATCTTGATGCTGATTTGTTCTCCAAGTATTTTTATTTTCACGCGTGTCTCGGTCGTGAAGACGTGCGATGCTGGAACGACCCGCACGGTTGGCGAGTGCTGGCAAACTGATGCCGATGGCCAGGTGCCCGGGCCCTTTATTTCTTTTGGGGCCCAACCGTATTAACCATGTACTATATACCCGACCGTAGGCAGCAGCCCCGTGGTGTAAACTAGGTGGTGGGGGAACTTATTCTTATTTAACAGGCAAGGACCCGTAGGACCCAAAGGACCCAAAGGATCTCTTTTCTTTTCTCTAGGTCTTATATATTTCTTTGTTGCGCTCTGAGCCCGCCAAAATTATATCAGCTGTCCTGAATTTCATCCTACTTTTTTTTTCTTTTTCTTTTTTTCTTCTTCTTTGACGTTTTATTCTTCTACTTTATTCTTCTTTCTCTTCTATGCAGTGGTAATTCTTGTAACGCTCGTATATAGTATCTAGTCGTATTATTATTGTTATTATACAGCCACTCGTTGTAAGACAACTGAAATTTTGAACGTCACTAACTGATGAATTGATTGCTGAACGTAATGTGACGATGATGGAACGTCGAATTGAAAAAAATTTCGCATTCAATGATGCCGACGATTGCGGCTATTTCACCCCCCTTCGTTTGTTTCTGTTGTAATTTTTTTTAATTTTGAATCTGGTTATTGCGAGTCGCAAGTTTTTTAAATCGTTGCGTTCCGCCCTGCGGTGCGAATCCGTTGGACGTTGACGTAGGGATCGATCAGTGCGTTTATAACCGTTTTCTCACGTCGCAATATAATGTAAAGGGGGGGTTTGTGCGTGGTTGCATTTCACGTCCGTTCAATTAACCATCCCGAGTTTATTTTTCAATAATTAAACTTCTAGCTCTCTGAGGGTTGACCCATTTCAGTTAACAGTGAGCAAGTTGCAACTCGAAATTGTTACGATGCGCGGTTTACCACGCGTGTAATTTGTGGCTGTTCTTTAATTTCATATCTATTATAGATCGCGTTTTCTGCGGTAATCTGTAACGAATGGATAATCATAGATCTGTTAAACAAACACCTGGTATTCCACAAACATCTTTGTTTTGTTTTTCCATTCTCTGCAGGAATACATAAAGCGTTATTGAATTCGGAGATTTTCGCAGTGCGCCTCATCTCGTTCGAAATGTTGAGTCACTTTTTGTTTTTCAGATTTTCCCTACATCGATGAAATTATACTGCGGTAATGCCAGTAATTGGCAATCGAAGTGGATGTCCGATTGACGCAGAGCCGTGACTCGATTTTTGTTTAGAAACTCTATGTTTGAAAATCATATTTCCTTCGTTGATGACTGCAGAATTTTCAGCGACGTTTGCGTGTCGTAAATTGTAAGCCAATTTGTACCTATTATAATTATATTCTACCACCTGCTCACTCAATTGCCACAAAATTTTAAGAAATTCAAATACCTCATGTTCCTCGTAAATATATCGCAAGGGAAAATCACAAAGGAGTACTGCAGGTACTACGCCCCGTGTATACAGATAATCTACAAGCGCGGTCATAAACACAATCCTACAAATTGCAATATGCAATGACCAAACCTGATAGACAAGAAAAAAAAATTATTCTTCCATTTCGCGATCGTTTTCCTCGATTTCCGCCGTCTGGATTAAAACCTTTGCTCTATATTCACAACATTGTGCTTGTGGACTTGGCCATTATGTAGGCCGAAGGATCACGCAATGAAAAATTGTCAAATTCTCCAAAAACGATTAAAAATTGGGGTAAAGATAAGAATAATTGTTGTCGTTCGCGAAAACAGCAACGTGTGACGATGTTATTGCAAATAATTTGGGTGTAAAAATATCGATTGAGAACCACTACAGGAACGGGGGGACAGCTGCAGCGTACGCTGCCCAGAGCATCTGCTGTCGGGTGGGCACGCGCTTATGTCTTCCCTTATTTCGAACTTTATATGTTTCATTCTCTTTCCTCTTTCCTCTTTCTTCTCTTCTATTTTTCTCGTTCTTTCTTTTTCTATTTTTCGGTCACTTTGGCCGCTTTTCATGGCAACGTTCCCTTTAAAAGCACCCTTACGGGGTCGCAGGCGAAGGCTAGGTATCCTACCATACCCGGTGTGTAACACCCGTGTGCACCCGTAGCCGAGGACTTTGTACTTTTACGCGCAGCCGGCTGCGGAGACCGAAAATTCTCTTTGTCCCATTGTCAGAATTTCTTCCGTCGAGCTAACATTTCCGAGAAGAAAAACTCGAAATGTCACTTAAGCCTGCACCACTGGTGGAAAATTTACTCCGAACACCCGCAGGACACGCTAAATCCATGCTGAATTTAACTATAAATTATCAATATTATTATTATACCCACCGCCGCTCAACTGCAGTCTTAAATTATTCTCAACACATGTTCAACCCCCGGCTACTTCGCCAACAATTTCCGGAAACAATCAAACATCGAAAGAATATGGACAGTAATTTCTGTAACCCTGTGATTTCGAGCATAAAGTTTCACATTTTCGTGGCCATTCGTAATTACGACTTAATTTTAGTCGTTAATTGCGTGTATTTGAGCCTAAACTCACTGGATATTGTTCATACGCATTTACTACGTCGAAATGGATGCCCAAAGGTGATTGTTGTGCCCGAGTTTAGGAGCAGGTGGCACAAGGCCCATCGCCTTTATATCGTATTTAAAATTTAAGGAAGGGACCATCGCTTGCCATCTGGGCCTTACGATGTAGCTACAGCTACGGTACGTTGAATTGGTTGGTTCTCGACCAAAGCGCGCCCGTTTCCCATTCGTATTTACGTACCTATATAATACCCACAAGTTTGTTTTCCAGCGTTTCACGTACTCGACGAAGACCAATTTAATTAACACGCAATCGAAAGGAAAGAGAGAAAAACACAGTGTGAGAGAAAAGCTTTTATTATTGGTAAAGTATAGAGTAACAAAGAATTTTGTACGACAGAACGACGGTGATGCAGACAATAACGATTCAAAATCAAATCTCGTGGACAAGTATAATTTCTTTTATGCCCCCGAGAACCAAGGTATGGGAAAAAGGTGTTTGAATGAAGCTGAAGCTCCGTTCGGGTCCGGATATATACCTGTGTTGCGCTATAGAACGGAAAGAAAAATGTACCATCTGGATTTGCATAAAAAGGCGTCGCGCGTAATCTGAATCGTGAAATTGTAGTATAGCGGTGCAGCCAGAGAGCAGTTCTTCGCGCGTTATCGTTTCAACGGGTTAGTAGGTAGTACCTACGAGGATGAGAATCAATTTGAAAAGATCTTTGTTCATCGAGGAAGTGGACCTGAATAAATGATGTGTGTATGTTGAACGAACGCTACCGGAAGCTGGCATACATAATGCCTTTAGGGTGCGCCTCTGCTAGAGCTATTTCTCGCTTCACTGGCAAATAAAAGACAATAATAACCCATAACTTGGCAAACTATCTGTTTTACGAATATTTTACTAGATCTACTCAAACGATGTACCTGCAACGAGCTGAAAATCAAACGCCACGAACAATTTAACCTTGGAAAATTATTTTTTTTATGTATATACAGGGTGACGATAATTCCCAACGATGGAACAGTCTGAAGTGCGCTTAAGAATCGAGAAAATGGCTTTCAGACAATTATATTGGTTCAGAAGCTTCTTTCCTCAATCGCAGCCAACTTCAGACCGTTGGATTGGTTCGGAATACCGTCTGAAAGCTTCTTTCCTCAATTATAGCCAACTTCAGACTGTTTTATTGGTTTAGAACACCGTCCAAGAGCTTCTTTCTCAATCGCAGCCAACTTCAGACCTTTGCATTGGTTCGGAATACCGTCTGAAAGCTTCTTTCTCAATTATAGCCAACTTCAGACTGTTGTATTGGCAT
>JAFFZH010013655.1:30930-62881 GCA_018420115.1 Euura saliciscinereae
AAGCTTCTTTCTCAATTATAGCCAACTTCAGACTGTTGTATTGGCATAGAATACTGTCTTAAAGCTTCTGCCTCGATCCTAGGCAACTTCAGACTGTTGGTTTGGTTTGAAATATCGTCTGGAAGCTTTTTCAGACTGTTGTATTGGCACAGAATAGTGTTTGAAAGCTCCTTTCGCTTAATTATAGCCAACTTCAGACCGTTTGATTGGCTCAGAATATCGTCTGAAAGCTTCTTTTTAACATCAAAGCAAACTTCAGACTGTTCCATCGTTGGGAATTCACCTTGTATGTATATCTACGATTGAAGTTTAGTGTAAACGAGACGCAATAAAAATTGTCGACCCGCTAGAATCGCCTTATTTAACCCTAGATAGTGTTTTCTTAAGATTCTATAAAATTGGGTAAAAAATTGTCGAGCCGTCTATCATATCCCGATTGATGTTATCGTCGTAATCGTGATTGAACGCGGTTACGGAATACCGTCAGAACTCTTTGTTCGATTGTTTGTACTTTGTAGTGTTTGAAGTTCGTTGGACCTTCGTGTGATTCGCGGGAGCCAATGAGAGCGTCGAATTGTTCGGCGGGTGTTTCGATTAAACCACCGGCTTCTGCCGAGGCGTTTAGTTCGCGGTTAAGACGCGGTTTGGGCCGCGGTGGCCGCCACCTGACAGCTGTCACAACGCTCGCTGCTATCATGACGAAGAATAGGTTAAGACTTTCTCTTCTGACTTTTACAACAGGTTTTACTCGGACACAGTCATGTGACCGAGGCGATATGCCCTCGATTGAAAGTAATCCACTTAGTATTGTTCATCAGCTGAAGCGAATTCTGTTTAGTTGACGACCGAGACCGCAAACGGAAACGTGGCAAGCGGCATGGCTCGCATCTCGACAATCTCAAGTGAAAAACCATTCAGATAATGGTATCGTACTTTGCCTCAGTGATAATCAGATTTTTATCCGCTCGCCAATAAAACTATTCATCACTCGATTCCTTGAAAAAAAAATCGTAAAGTAAACAAAAAAGACTCTTATCATCATGGGTACAACAAAGTCCGAAAGAACCACGAGCCCGGAGAACAAGGATGGCCCAAAAGTCGTTCGCGTCGTCTTCATCTCGCTGCTGCTCGACCTCCTCGCGTTCACCATGATCCTACCCTTGCTGCCTGCTCTCTTGGACCACTACGAACAGTTGGAAAAAAATCAAGGACTGTATTCCACTATTCTCGGCTACATACAGAGGGTCCAGATTCACCTCAACGTGCCTGCGAGATTCAACTCTGTTTTATTCGGAGGTAAGTCGACTACTTACAGTCGTATGACTAATTGAATTATCTTTGTTGTTATTTTCCACAGGATTCCTCGGATCCATGTATTCGTTCCTGCAGTTTTTATCTTCGCCCATAGTCGGAGCTTTGTCGGACGTTTACGGACGTAGACCTATGATGCTGCTGTGTCTGGTGGGCATAGCGGCCTCCTATCTCCTCTGGGCACTGTCCCACAATTTTGCTATATTCGTATTCGCAAGATTTGTCGGGGGACTTAGCAAGGGCAACGTCAGCTTATCCATGGCCATTATAAGCGACGTTACGTCTCCAAAGTCCAGAGGAAAGGCTATGGTGCGCAGATTTTGTTCAGCTTCGCGCAAAATCGCTCTATAAACTTTTTTCGAACTTTTGCGCATCTCTTTCAGGCACTCGTCGGCATTGCTTTCTCAATTGGTTTTGTTGTGGGACCGATGATCGGCGCTATGATGGTAGTTTTGTCCAGCGGACACAGAGAAGGCCAGTGGTACGCGGTCCCAGCCTTGTTTGCATTCCTTTTGTCGATCAGTGACCTGATCTACGTCTGGTTCAATCTGAGGGAAAGTCTTGAGACTAAACACAGGGCGAAAACTTTGGCCAGTGGAATAACGGAAGCCCTCGCATACATCAACCCTTTTGATTTATTCCAATTCAACCGAGTCTCTGGCTTGACTCCCGAAGGTGATCGAGAGCGTATTTTTCGAAAATATATTCCACACGTAGAAACCAATATCCCGAAGTGTCTGTATAAATTATGCATTCGTTTCAGAACTGCAGAGTCTTCGGAGAATGGGGAGAGCCTATTTCCTATACCTCTTCGTCTACAGTGGACTAGAATTTACTCTCACATTTTTGACTCATCATTTACTCGGATTCACGAGCATGCAGCAAGGATGGATGTTCCTAGGAATCGGTCTCACGATGGCCATCTTGCAAGGAGGATGGGTGCGCAGGATCCCTGCTCACAAAACCAAGTCTATAGCCGAATTGGCGAGTCAATCATTCAATCAGTCGCACCCCTTTTATTCTTTGCAGCTTGTCTAAATTGTTGACTACATTCCTATTCCAGGGCCTGTGGCTGGTCATCCCATCGTTTGTATGCATCGGAATAGCAAAGGGTACCTCGATGCTCTACTTTGGCGTATTTCTATTCGCAGTTTGTGAGTTTGAAATTGACTATAGAGTTCGAAATCTGTGAATCCGAGTCAATTTGACGTTTTTCATTTCAGCCACGGCGATGGTGGTGACCTGCATGATGACTCTGGTGACTCGAGTCGGACCGGATAGTCAAAAGGGCGCGATAACCGGGATATTTCGATCTCTGGGAGCTCTGGCAAGAGCTTGTGGTCCAGTGGTGACTTCGATCGGTAATAATGCAAGATAAAAACGATCCGAGTCTATTCTACAGATCTCCTAATATTGGATAACTGTTTCAGCATTTTGGAGCTTCGGTAGCACCATGACTTATCTGACTGGAGCAGCTGCTCTGATAGTTCCTCCGCTCATACTTCGACATACTAAAACGTTCTAAACTTAACTTTAAGATTAGCTTATAGGTAAATCTGATCTAAGTGGATAGGTATCTTATTTATATACTATCAGAGGTATATACAACTTCTTTTTTTTTACTTTATCCAGTTTTAGGTGTCAAAGGTAGAAATGAACGCGTCGATTGACGTTTCGGCCCACGAAGAGCTGTAATATTCATTTGATTATGAACAGGTAAGTGTACATAGACCAGAATAATAACATAAATATGTGCTTACACGACTTAAAGTCGAACTACACTTAATTACGCGAGTAAGCATATATTTATCTTATTATCCTGGTCTATGTACACTTACCTGTTCATAATCAAATAAATATTACAGCTCTTCGTGGGCCGAAACGTCAATCGATTCGTTATTTTCTGACCTTTGACACCTGAATAAAGCTATCTTATCAGAGGTATTTATACAGCATATACATCGTCTATTTATACACATTTACTATATCGCGTACAAATTCAAAGAGTATTACGTTTTTTCGACGCTGTTTTACCAACCGAGTATTGAACATAAAGTATAAGCTTGATATATTCGCTTGTTACATGTATACAGATATATTTTGATATATTAATGGGCATAAAGTATTTTTTTATATTAAGGTTTACACAAAGTTTATCGATTTGTCTGTATAAAATTTACAAAAAACAGATAAATTTATCAACAGTTCAGGTAGGGATTGCTGATTCTAGAAATACTCTTCGTCTTCCTTGCAGCTTCAAAAATAGAAGAATCGTAGAAACATATATGCGAGATATTCCGGGTATTTGACCAATGATTTTTTCTCGCAATCTCTAATTTAGATCAATTTTGTAACCCGAGTTTCTTCAGATTTTATTTTTCTTGAACCTTCATATATTTCAAGTGTTGACTAATTCTTGAAAAAATTGTCTAAAATCTTATTCTTCATCCCACACATTTTGAAACTGGTCCCATGATCGGGTGATTATTTTTATTATCCTGTTCCGCCGGCCCTGCCTCTGTGCAGATCTGGGGCACTTCAGGGGTCGAATTATCTTCCGATTTTTCCTCATGTTCATAAGCCCGGAATTAATCGCGGTGACTTGTTATTGGCTGCTTGCCAGTCGAGGAGGAGAGGTACGCGCAAGATACAAGCCAGATTGAACCTCAAGAAAAAAACATTAGAGATGGAGGAGCATGAAATCAAAACCACGATCAAGAGTCTAATTAGTTTTTGGGTATACAATGGATAAATAACATCCAAACATTTATTTATCGGTGCAAGTATGCACGTCAAGCTCAAAACCGAAATCCTGCTCCTGCCTATCAGCGCAGATTGCAGGAAAATTTCGTCATGTAGTCATAAATATTTTTTCAACAATCTTGTATCTACAATTGTTAGATTCTATGAAATTGGGTAAAAAAAATATAAAATGATGAATTGATATGCCGTCCATTATATCTTTATTTTTATTGAGATTATCTGATCGTTTAGTGTGTTTAGCGAGGAATCCACTTAATCTCAAATTCGAAGACTTTTGAAGACAATGATGTCACCATTTATACCAGATTTTCATTCATGCAGCGTCTATAGATTCGCGACAAGCTAAACTTTAGCGATTTTCTCGACCCCACATCGCCAAAAAAAAAAAAAATTGCAATACATAAAACTAACTGTTCCTACTTCAGGTCCATGGTCTGGCCTGAAATCTGGTTTCACTATATATATTTATATATATACTTCCAGAGATATTTATACAGCATACACACCACACAGTCTATTTATACGCACATCTACTACATCGCGTACAAATCTTTTCTACTCTGTTTTACCAACCGAGTATTGAACGTATCCTGGAATATAAGCATATGATGATATAATATTTCGATCTAATAAGGAGCATGAAGTATTTTTACATCAAAATTGGTTCTCCCATTGATGCATATAATCTACAAAAGTAGATAAATTTATCAAAAGCTCGCTATAATATAGATCAAAGGTCAACGCAGAGGCCGAATTATTCGTACCCCTCTCAATCACGGCGACCTGTTGTTGATATTAGTTGCTGTAGCTACTAGTAATAGCCAGATCAGTCGAAGAGGAGGGATGGAAGCTAGGAGCTTGATATTAACAAATAAAAAAAGGACAAAAAACTACGGCCTCCGGATAGCTGGGACGTAAAATCAATAACATAGATTGATTGCAGTTCAATTATGACTAGTCAGCGCGCCGTGGATTTTGAGTGTAATGAACAATGAACAGGTAACATCTGAACATTTAATTATATATTATGTTTCGGTTTACATAGTATATATATTATAATAAAAAGAAATACTCTTTATAATCTATGCACGCGGTTCAAATGCCTTCCGGTTTAGCGGCTGACCGCATATCTGACGTCGATTTTCTCTGAAAAAAAAATCAGGATCTGAAAGAAAAAAGAAAACGGTGACGACGAATTCTCGGAATGATTAGCAATAATAATAAATAACACGCCTTCAAAATCTAGCAATTCTTTCCGAAAATTTTGCCGTGTGTTCACGCACGTATACAACGTATGACTCACACCAAAAACTTAGCGTAGGCGTGACACAATCATGGAATTATTTCCGCGCTCGCTAATGTTATTCGGACCTGTTCACATGACACATCCCCTCTCTGTCAGCGCCGAATGCACATGTATCTAGGTATCTGATTGAGCAGTCTCGGCGTCGATAGTGAATGTCAATCGGGCCCAGCCCATTCCATTGGGTCTTCGTGCGTCGGTCAAGCCGTAGCCGTGGCGACGAGTTCTAATCGGCGCCACAGCCGTTCGGGGAAAACGAAGGAAAAAAATAAGAAATACAAAAAGTAAGGTAAAAGACCTGCACGGTTGGAGGGGCGGCGGGCGACGGAAGGGAATATTATCAACGTGCGCATGCCCGTTCCCCGGTCACGTGATCGTCCGTGGATCCATTTGCGGTGTAAAGTTGCTGGAAATCCGTCCCGCTACACACGTTATCTGAAGAAAACCTATCGATGAGGTGCTTGTTTTACCGAGTAGTAGTAGAATTGGTGTTTTAGCTTCTCACGAAGCGGAGATAGGCAGTCTGATTACTCTAATTCTGTACGGAGGGATAGGAAGACAACGAGTTTACTGTCGATCGACGAGGTGAGTGTCAAGGTCTTTAATCATGTTACTTTACGCGTTGTTTCAACCTCTCATTCCCTATCATACGCGATCATACTTAGGTCGCCCTCGGGCGGACTTTCTCACGCCTCGCTACTGCTTTGAGATAAACCGCGTCATACTAAATCCTCGTTCGATTATTCTACCTGTTGAATGCAATATAACCTAGAATTTATCATTTTTCTACCTGTCACAATATTTTATATGCGTTTTACTCTCCGCAAATAAATTTTCCTCTCGCATCCCGCGTTATCCTCGATAATTCGATTCGGTTACGACGAGCTCAAGATAATCGGCAAATATCTATTTTATTTTTACTAATTTTTTTCAGTAAAAAAGATACGATACTAGGCTAAGTTAGGAAAATGTCACTGTGGGCTAAGGCGCAGCAACTGCCGCCCGAGGCATTGCAGCAGGTCCGATCCGTTTACGGGGAACACTTTCCCATCGAGGTCAGACACTTTTTGTCAACATGGATCGAGGAGAAGATGTGGTACGTCGACGCGTCAAATTTTCCCCCCCTAAAAAATCCAAACTATTCGATTCTTTGATTTACCAGGACGGAGATAGAGCCGGATAATCCACAGTACGAGCAGTACGTAGCCACGCTTGTCGGCTCGCTCGTTCAGGAGTTAGAATCTAAAGCTGCATCTTTGAACACGGAAGATCTGTTCCTGACCAGATTGAAGCTGATGGAAGCGGCCAAGATGTTCAGAGTGAGTGTTCGAAGCCTCAGTGGGTCACATTTTTCTAAGAAATCACCTTTGAAACGATCCAGGATTCAGAAATTGTGTTCGCTACGAGGTTTTAACGATGATTTTTCAGCAACGTTACAGCCAGAGTCCGGGGAACCTGTTTGGAATCATCCGCCACTGTCTGGGAACCGAGATGAAGCTCGTATCGCAAGTCGAGAACCCCGGAGGTGCGATGATAAACATGGCCGGTGGACGTGTGGGAATGATTGTTGGAGATTCGGTAGCAGAAATAGCGTTACAAGTGGAAGGATTGAGACGCAGGACCCAGGAGACAGGGGAAGATCTGAGAAGGATGGAGCAAGAGCAGGAGGCTTTTGCCATAAGTTATCACGAGTGTACCAAATTGAACACGCACCTTCAACATCTCGCCACGCAATCTCAGAGCCAGCAGAGTTTGGAACTGGAGAAGAAGATCCGAAGGTATTTTCTCTCCCAGATTCGGAGACGATGTCTTCAGGTCTACCGGCAATATTGATCAATGTTTTGTTTTACAGACAAAAAGAAACTTCCGAACAGTTATTGAACCACAAGGTAACGGGGTTGATGCAATTGCGAATGACGTTGACTGATAAGCTGAAGGACACAATTACCAGACTTTCCACTCTCCAGTCGAAAGTTCTTGACGACGAGCTGATAAGGTGAGTTTTTCTTAGTGAATAACGTAATTCGTCTTTCAGGACTGCTAATCGTTTAATTTTTTAATCAAAACCAACTATGAAATAGACGACTTAGAGTTATGATTCGCGTCACGATCGATTTGCGGCATCACTGAAAATTCTTGGTATAAGATGCTGTAAACGGGGTCTGTGATTCATTCTACTTTTCTGGCCCATTATGTAACCGGCTGAAAGTTGTTCCTCGCATTCTAAGTAGATTGAATCTCAGCTAAATGGAATATAAAGTATTTCTTACGATCCGTTCTGGGTATCGATAATTGAATAAATTAATAACACGACTCTGTTTGGTCAACGATTCATTCGGTACTAGCACCTGTCCTGAATGAATAACGTCCTGACTACGTCATACGATGGTTTCCTTGAATGTTTTTTTATTGGTTCATATAATCTTTTATCTCAGTTGAACAACCTTTTTTTTCCTTATATTCTGAATTAAGCAGCTAACTCATTCTTTTCCTCCGCCCGGCAACACAGCTATGCTCATGGAATCATTCTTTCATGAATAAACATGCCGTATATTATTTTGTTGTGACCCAGTATTCTATATATTAATTTTTTATCGTCACAGATAACGTCGTATGGTATTTTTTGTCTAAATACAATCATGAATTCGTTCTCTCGAACTAACTCGTATCAATATTGATAATATCTCAGATGGAAACGGGATCAGCAGCTGGCAGGAAATGGCGCTTCTTTCAACAGCAATTTAGACGCCATACAAGAGTGGTGCGAAAGTCTCGCGGAACTTATATGGCACAATCGACAACAGATCAAGGAAGCCGAGCGTCTTAAACAAAAATTGTCCCTGGATCCTCCAGGCGTGCCGGATCCTCTTCCTACTCTGAACTCGCAAATTACTCAGCTTCTGAGCTCTCTCGTAACGAGTACATTCATCATTGAGAAACAACCGCCGCAGGTAAATTGCGCGTGGGATATTACCAGAGTTTTACATCGACAGATCCGTTCCTCATTTTTTAAATCCTTCCCAGGTCATGAAGACTAATACTCGATTCACAAGCACGGTGCGTCTTTTGGTCGGCGGTAAATTGAACGTCCACATGACCCCACCTCAAGTGAAGGTCAGCATAATCAGCGAAGCCCAGGCTAACGCTCTTCTGAAAAGTGATAAGATGGGCAAGAGCGGAGATGCCAGCGGAGAGATCCTGAATAATACCGGCACTATGGAATATCATCAGGTAGAAAAATCGTGTGATAACAATACCTGCACACGAACTAAGCACTAATCGCTCAACTTTTACCAACCAGGCGACCAGACAGCTGTCTGTGAGCTTCCGCAATATGCAGCTGAAGAAGATCAAACGAGCCGAGAAGAAGGGGACCGAGTCTGTAATGGACGAAAAATTCTCTCTACTTTTCCAATCTCAGTTCAGCGTCGGCGGAGGTGAATTAGTCTTCCAAGTATGGACGCTGAGTCTTCCCGTCGTGGTAATTGTGCACGGAAACCAAGAGCCGCACGCCTGGGCAACCGTGACCTGGGACAACGCCTTCGCAGAGCCTGGAAGAGTGCCGTTCGCGGTTCCCGATAAAGTGCCGTGGTCCCAGGTCGCAGAGGCTTTGAACGTCAAGTTCAGGTCAGCCACTGGGCGGACGTTAACCGAAGCCAACCTCCAGTTCTTGGGAGAGAAGGCTTTCAGGGGTGGTAATTCAGGCGCGCAAGACTACTCAGGATTACTCCTAAGCTGGGCACAATTCTGCAAGGAGCCTCTGCCCGAGAGGAACTTTACTTTCTGGGAATGGTTTTACGCTGTTATGAAATTGACCAGGGAGCACCTGAGAGGACCTTGGATCGATGGCTACATACTCGGTTTTGTAAGGAAGAGGCAGGCCGAGGAGATGCTCGCCGCATGTGCCAACGGCACTTTTTTAATGCGTTTCTCAGATTCTGAACTCGGCGGTGTCACCATCGCTTGGGTCGGCGGTAAATATATCGATAAATTCTATCGAACCTTTGCTCCGCAAGTCTGGTGGCTTTAATTATCGCAAATTTCACAGAGCACACCGAAGTCTTCATGCTGCAACCTTTCACCAACAAGGACTTTGCCATTCGACCTCTGGCCGATCGCGTAGCAGATCTACAACATCTGCTCTACCTTTACCCAGAGCTGCCCAAGGACCAGGCCTTCTCGAAATATTACACACCGTTCACCGGTTGGTAACAGACTCTTGAACGATACGGGGGGAGAAAATCAAACGTCATCTTCTTTCTTATTGGTTTGCAGAGAGTCAGCAGACAACGAACAATGGTTACGTGAAGCCAACGCTGGTGACGCATGTGCCTGGATGGGGAGGTCCAGGAGGCGGGGGTCAAACTCCTTCCCACTCGTCGGTGGTCGGTGTTGGCGGAAGCCAGAGCGGAATGGGTGGTAGCTACCCCACAACGCCGGCCTCAGTTTTCCAAGCAAACAGCCCTGACCCATCTCTTTCCAGAGACAGTCCGTCTGTGGCATCAAGGTCAGTTCCGAATTGGATCTAACCAATTGCATGCGTTCAGTATTATTATTGATTTCAATTTACGGCCAACTATCATAGATATGCTTTGGCTACATAGATATGCAAATTATTATATATATATATATATTTTAAACAAACTTAGGTAAGAATTTGAGAGTGTGATTCGTTGATAGTATAATTATTATTCTGTATGAATGTTTGATACAATTTTCTCAGACTCGATTACATGTGATTTTTATTATCATTTTTATTCAATTCATTGGTCATGACATTGGTAAAAAAAAAAAATGTTTGATGTCTGTATTTTAAAATGAAAAAATAATGTATGTTGAATATTGTTGATGATTTTTTCATCGTGAAATAAGAGTGTAACTCGTACTTAAGTCGAAAAGTATAGTAAAAAAATTGCTGTGTTTGTATGTGGCATCTCATTTTTTCTTTTTCTATGTAGTACGTAACTTGTGTTTTGCATATCTATGTAGTTCATATCTGTCTTACTACTCTATCAGTATTTTCTATTATTTTGATACTCTAAACTTAGATAATATTATCGATACTGCCCAGCGATATTTCTCAGATCTTATCATTTTTTTTTTTTTATATAAAACTTTACTTTTTTTCTCTTTAAATATAAAAAAAAAAGAAAATAATATTTACAAGTTTCTTCTATTATTACATAATGTCAGACATTCTTAGATTGTTTTTTCACACTTATTTTATACTATTGAACTACTACGGGTAGATTAATTGACAAAAATAACAACTCAAAGTACTGGATATCTTTTAGAAAATAATGAGACACTGACATTTCATTTTTAATCTCATAGAATTCTGAATTCACCTGAAATTAACGCCAACAGTAATTTTTCATATGTAATCGTAGAATAGATTCTTTTTTCGCTCACCATGCAAGATAATCTTGATAATGGCAACTTGTGATATTTAGAAGAAAAAAAAAAGTATTTATGTACTGATATAATAACGATATCAGTGAATATGACTGAAATTTTACTTTGGTATCCAGCACTCGAAAAATCCATATATTCTTCACTTTGAACGAATATCATCAATTCACCCATGAGACTTTTTCCTTAATTACGATTAGTTTTTAGTAATCATCTAATTATACATAAACATTAACGAAACATTCAGACTGGGTTTTTTTTACTATATACTTAATAATAACACTATAATTACGTTCCATTGAACTTAGAGGTAGTATTAGAAGAAAAAAAGAAAGGATTGACTACAAAAACGTTGACAAAACAAAAAAAATAATAAATAATGACCGAAGTCAGATAATATGGTTGCATAACTATAATTACAACAAAAAAAGGGGGGCAATCGAAAATTAAAGGCCCGGAGCTAGCCGGTACAACCACATGATAAAGAACATGAAAACATAAAAATAAAATTAAAAACAAATTTAAAAGAAAAAAAAACACAAGAATGAAAAATATCTTCGCAAAGTTATATAATATTATTGAACCCAACTCCAATCGCTACTCATTGACGAGTAACTGGCAATCGAATGGAGAAAGAGTAGTGAAGACCAAAGAGTACATGATGGATAAAGAAACTATGTGTGACGGGTATAGCTAAAAAGTTGAATGCTCGCATCCGTTGATTAGTTTCTTTACATATACTCTCTGATGCGCGTGATAAAGTGACTGATTGTAATTTTGGTCGGCTAGTTTGGTGGTTGATTTTATACGTATTTTTGCCGAGTTGTACCGGCTATCCGGCTAATCGGTCACATGACTTTCGTTTAAATTAATGAAGAAAAAAGAACAAAAAAAAAAACCTCTTAGTAAAAAATGATAACAAAGTCAAAGAAAATTAATTAACATAAAAGACAGAAAATTAAATATTGCATTATGGCTATGGAATGCCAGTGATTGGGGTTGTGTTTGGTATGTATTAGCTATGGCTATGCTCCGGGCCTTGGCCAGTCGACGTCCAGACTGGCGGATATGGACTACGATTTGATGAACCCTGAGCTTCAATCAATCGAAGAAAATTTGACCTTGGAATCGATGAACGGCTTCGGCAGTTTCCCTGACTTCATCCACCAATAGGTATGCCTGAATATTTTTATCAATCGACGATCTACGGATCGTTAATTTCAATTATCGGTTTTATAAATTCTATCAATTCTACGTGACGGATTTTATCCGTTCCTCGTTAACGAAGAGGGGGGAAAGAAAAAGATGATGAGTGTAAGTCCAAAAACGAAGCTCATATCGCTGATGAGATTTATTGTGTTTACTCTGTAGAAATGATAAGATGACAAATACACTGATTTCTTTTTTAATTAGTACGCAGAGATGTAGGAAATATCGAAAGAGAAAAAGTTATAAACTAAAAGGTGGAACGAATAGAAAAACCTAATCAACAAAGAAATTCTACTGCGCTATTAGAAATTTGAACCTGTTACCGAATAGTAATGAAATAACAGGGTAAGTGCAATTCTTTGCAAGTGATAAAAAGAAAAGGAGATATATATCGTTTCAATTACGATACGAATTTGTGTCATCGTTAGAGAGGAATTTTTTACCATTGTTATTCTCAAGTGCTATACATATATATACATATACAGACACTTGTGTAATTTTGAAAAAAGAGGCCTTCTTGCGAGAAGTAGTAATCGTATTATTAATTCTTGTATATGTAGTGTTTTGTATTTACAGTGAAATCTCATTTATACCAATTTCAAAGCGAATAGCAATAATAACGGACGAGTGCGATTTAAGTTAAACTTAATTCGCAGAGGACTAAAAAATCGTTACGTATAAACGAAGCAAACAAGTAAGTACGGAACGTATAAATGAGATTTCACTGTATCTTTGAAGAAGAAAAAAGACGAGAAACAAAAAACATAATAAGTAAGATTGTTGAATGTTTAAGAGTTTTTAAAAACTGAATTTTAAACAGTCGGTTATTGAGTAAAGAAAATATTAAAAGTCAATTACAACGAATAATAATAATAATAATAATTGAAAAAAAGATTATAAGAAATGCCCAAGTTCGACGCATTTTCTTTTAGTATATGCAAAGTTGATGAAAAAATATTGGACTTATGCCGTTTGTGCCCTAGACCCCGAACCTTCGTCTTCCCTTTTTTCTTTTTATTATAATCTATTAATTAATTTTAAGTTAGAAGACTTGACATTTTTTTATGAGACAAAATTATCAGGCACCCCGGGAATCGAGTTAAATCCCTCAAAATATGAATTAATTAATATTTGTTACATCTGCAATAAATCAACAAATCTATGAGCCCTTTTTGTTTCTTAGGTTTTTATCATAGGCCCGTGGTTTGCACACGTTGTCTTTTAATAATATATATATATATTATTATTATTATTGGCTGCTTTGCCAAGAATCATAAAACTTTAACATTATGTATAATCTATTGATCTTTTTATCCAAGATTTAAGAGTTCATTTTATTATTGAAGAAAAAGCAAACAAACAAAAAAAAAGATAAGAAAAAAAGTTTTACCTTCTGTATTAGTTAGAAATGTTAATTGATATTGTTTTTTTTTCAATATAATATATATTATATATACCTATTTCTAATCAAATATATATAATAGGTATATTGTGAGATTTTGCGCATTATTGTACGTAAAGCACGTGTTGATGATTTTTCTTAAAAATTACACACGCACCATACAACAACAAATATTACACGCATTTTGATATCTGGATTTTTATTTCTTTCCTTCTTTATTTCTTTAGTTCTCTTTTTTTCCTCTCGTTCTATTAATTCTTCTACTCGAGCCTAGTCAAATGTTAACTAGACTAATTTCGAAAATACTGATTCGTGCACACGAACCGCGCGTTATCTTGCAGTAATCGTTAAATAATATATATACATATTATATACTTATATATGTATATGTATATATATATTATCGCTACCACAATGCACGATACTAAAGAGTCTATGTTTACTGTTTAAGTGGATACAATAGTAAAAGAAAAAAAAAATTTATGCATGATGAGAAATTTCCTCGTGCTGTAAAATAGATAAGGTGTCTCACGTTATGATTATATAAATTTTCGAGTTATGACAAGCCAGTTGTTAAAATTATCATTCGTTATTAGCTCATTTGAGTTGAATTGAAACAAGGACCGGGGTTTTAATGCTACTGTAATAAAGAACAGTCTTTTAATACCTTTACTGTATTTGAAAAGAAACGCGAGACACACTATCTAATTATTTATACATAGCTTCTGTAATAGATATCTACGAGCGGTGTATCGAATAACACATTACAATTATTATATCGATAAAAAATAAATGGACACAAGTATAATAAATACCAGTGTAAGAAAAGTTTTTATATAAGAATTTTTTCAAGGTGCTTATGAAAAAAAAATTAAAAAAAAAAATTTTATTAAGATTTTTATGTTTCATGTAGTATATTTGTTGGGATTATTACTATTATTGTCATTGGGGATATGATAACGAATTGGGGCCACAATCTTCCTCTAATTCTGGTGGGCAGAGACACTCGGCAGGTTCACAGTCTTCGATATAATAACCCGGTGCCGGGTAACTCTTGTGATATACACTGTCGTCACACATTTTAACCGTTGGTGGTTTATATTCGGATTTTCGAGCCCAGGGCAGATCCATTTTGGGCCCCGGGACCCACGGCTGGTATGATAATTTATTTATCGTTTCCCCGTCTATCTTCGCTGAAGGTCTGAAAATCAATTAAAAGTAGTGCAATATTCAATCAAACCCAAGAGACCCAACGTTTTTTTTTTCTTCCTCAAATTATTATTTCCTATAATACTGGTATTTTATCTTTTTCGTTGCAATACGTACACAATAATGAATATTATTGATCCAGCCAATGAATTGCCCTGATTTGATATATCAGATTAAAAATCGGTGTTTTTTTTCTAGATTCTTTTTACGAAATAATCTTTAATGCTTTGCATAAAATGTCTGTTACGTGTTATAGAAAAAGTAAATTTCTTCGTAGATTATGAAGACTGAGAATCTTTTTAACACCAAGATTGTGAGAATTGATCTGTGGCCTGTGCGTCTTTTAAAGTAGGTAGTACATACATGTATTTGGAATGCTGAAATATAATCAATGTACTTCTTTTGTTTCGTTAGTACAACAACAAAATATATATACATATTATTATATATATATATATATATATTTTATAATAAAAAATATATATATAGACATATACAGGGTGAATTCCTAACGACTGAACAGAACTGAACAGTCGTTAGAAGTTCAATCTGTATATTAATTAACGAAGTAAGTTAATCGAACAATACTTGCTCAGTCGTGAACCAATGAAACAATCACTTTATAAACACTGTGTGGAAATTGATATTAAGAACAATTTGCAAACGGAAAAAAAACGATATGCGTCCAAAAAACTTTCCGATGTTATAAATATTTCATGTTAAGCTATATAGACACGAAAATAATTTAAATACATACATACGTGTTTAATAATGTCGTTCAGCTGAGGTGATAATTCTACAACGTTTTGTAATTTTCAGAAGAAAAAAAAACACATCTTTCGTACACCCATCAATCATAATACTTGCGAATTGTCAAATGCTAATCTAGCGAAATATTTGAACACTTACCTCTATTCGAACAAAATATTACGTTTTAGTTATTATAATATGATTCTATGTATGGAAAAAAAAACTTGAAAAAAAAAACTGCAACAATGTTCTGTCCATAACTTACAGCGAATGCATCATTGAAATCATCTCAAAGCTGTATACCGTTGTCGCTTGACATAATTGTATGGATTAAATCAAATAATTCTCTTCAAAAGAGCATAATTTCATTTTTAAGCCCAACAAAATCTACGTCGATCGTAACTACTTACTTGCAATATTCGGACAACGGCTTGTAACTCGTTACCGGTTCCGTCGGACCTGGATTCATGTACGACAGAGTCGACGTCGTTCTGTCTTCCAGCGGCTGATCGGACGCCCTAATATTATCGCATGGAACGACTGGATCAGGCCGAGGAACAATTTTAGGCACAAAATCGTGACGATTCGTGGTCACACATTGCATCGGTCCATCTCCCATCATATTTCTCCTACTTGGAATTATCAGACCCCGTTTCTCACATGATACCGGTTGGTAGCTCAACTGGAATGAGTCGAACGTAAATCGAGGCACACTAGATCCATGGCTTCGTTTGAGTTTACTTTGTTAGTAGTGTCGCCGGACATTCTCTGGTCCGACACAGCAATGTTGCTGCATGGTCGAATAGCTACGGGCCTATCGATGTCGCAGGGCAAAAAACTTTCCTTGTAAATTGTTCGGCCCGCAAATATAGCGCCCTCGGGAAATATTGTACTGTTTTTTGCAGGTTTGAACGGTTCCTCCCGGATCAAGTTTGTGTTCTCAAGGTAGCTTTTTGAGTACGTCGTCGCACCGTCCATCGACGCTTCTGGGGGCCTTTACAACATTTCTTATTTGATTAATTTCGGTTCGAAGGTTTTTCTTCGAACCGTCATTCACCTGTACGCTTGTCTTAATTTCCACGGATAAATTTCTTTCTTTTCTACTCTGAATGGCTGATAACTGAGCTTCTGCGTTGTATTTTTTTCCAGCCCCTGTTTCGGGGGACGATAACATCCTATCGGCTTGTAACTCGTAACAGGCTCCGCAGGGCCGGGATTCATGTACGATAAACCGGCTGTGGTCTTATCCTCAAGAATCCCAGTGCTCGTTCGAATGTTATTGCACGGTACAAACGAATCCATTTTAGGTACATATTTCGGCACATAGTCATGACGTGCGGTAGTAACACATTGCATCGGACCTTGTCCCAGCTGACTTCTACGGAACAGGATTGTGAATTCCAAATTCATTGATTGTTCCATAATTATACCGAGTCACGTATAAAATACAGAGATAATTTGAACCTGCGAACAGGTGCAAAAGCCTTCGGTCTCGCGATACCCCAGTTGGCGCAGAAACTGAGGCGATTCGTAGTTTGGTCAGATATTTTTCCCGACGATTTATCCAGAGAGTGAACTGGCTTGAATGCTTTAGGCTTGACATGTCTCGCCGCTGGATCTACGTTCAAGTAGGATAGGTGATAAGTTGTCTTGGCGTCGATGGGTTTCGACGGAGGACAGTAAGCTGTTTCCGGGGCGTAAGACTTTTCTCTGGGCGGCTGAACGTACCTTCTCGTACACTAGAAGGTATTATTATTATTATATTATTGATTAGTATCTAAACATGAGTGTTTCTTAGGTCTGATTGCATGAGTTTGAAACACGAGCTGGTCAGTTTGAAGAAGAAAATTTATTTCATCAGACGATATACAGACCACAATACCCCGTGATCAATGTTCCAAATGCGAAACAGAGAAATTGGGTATTGTATAAAATCTTCTGTTTAATTTACATACATTCTTATCTAGTGTTTTTTTCATTTTATACAGACTTAAAATTCTTAATAAACTTTCCTAAATAAATCAAAATCGATTTGATTACTCTGATTTCAGGTGAAATCTATTCAGTTAGTTGAATTACAACAGTAACCCTGACTTCATATTTGTTTGTCTTTTTTGTTTATAGTTTTTTTTTTTACAAATGTTAACAATTTATTTAATAATACTAAAAATCTGATAGTTCTTTCTTTTTTTAGTATATTATAAAAATTTTCCGCACTGTTTTTTTGATTGATCGTCGGCTTTAGATAACTAAACATTTTATAGGCGAGACGATCCAACTGAACGTGTTTTGAGATATTTTTTTGGACCGTACGATAATTTTCATAAATCATAAATATATTCAGCCATCCTTTTTTTTTTTTACTTATTAGCTATTCATTCGTAAGATAGTTGAAATAATTGTACCAATTAACAACAAAGTTTTTCACCCATTTCTCACAACAGAAAGAACCATGCAATAGGTCGGATACTTGATGATTCATGATCGTAGGCTGATAATTTTGTTTTCCCATTTCGGTAAGAGTAACATATTCAATTAAATTTATACAACTTTGTTCTTACTTTGAGATTGCCAGGACAAGTGGTTGGTCTGATCGGGGCACGATATACTTTCTTTTTAGGACAAAGCTCCACCACCTCCATTATGACCAGACTTTGTTTGAATTAACTGTGTTGCAATATGTGTGTAGGTATATTGAATATGAAATAATAACGTTTTATAAAAGTCGATTACAAGGCTGTAATATCAAAAAGATTAAAAGCATTTAAAACGTGATCTAATGTTGTCTTAGCTGTTTCGCAATGAAGTTTCAACTTCTTGACAGAATGTAGAAACATAAAAGGATCAATTCAGACAAATTTTAGGTACAAAAATCGATATGAAACAAATTAACGTTAGAAATTCTCAGAATTATTTTCGTGATATCTATGTAATTTTTTTTTTTTTTTTCGTTTGGTCATCACCAAATTAATAAGTAACGATCAGTACGGCATTGAATAAACAATCCTTAAATACTACAAATTATGCATAAACGTTTCTAAAAATCATATTTCAAACTTAGATTATCTAAAATTTGATAGAGAATTCTTTTTACGATACATCTTATCCTTATCCAACGTTCTTAACGTTTTCTCTAATTACTTTCATCGCCATACATAACAGCAATTTGTTTTATCTACTGATTTTTTCATTTTTCTTTCCTTCTTTGCATATAACAAGGTGAAGATTCAAATTAATATTTGAAAAGAAATTATATCGGTGGTCTGAACCGAATAGACCATGCTACAAAAAATCATAATCATAACTTGTTATAAAAATATAATTCTAATTTAAATCTGATAGTTTCACAGGTCTTCTAGATGAATTTTTCAATTTTATCTACGATATTCGTATTTCTGTTCACCATTGATTGTAAAAGATGATAAATTTGCCCCCTGCAACAGACATAAGGGTGGCAAATTGATTTTGAGGAACTTGTTATACGAACGGAATATTTATTGGGTGAATGTAATTTGAATTTGATTAGAAAATATGATGCCTAGAAAATCAAAGTTGTTAAACAAATTTTGTACAACTACGCTACTTATTTATCAACTCAATCACGATATGGATATTTACTCTGTTATTACGCACTATACGCGTAATATGAATTAATTGATGATTCCAATTAAAAAGTAATATCTCAGTAACGGATTGCCGACTGATAAGAAAACAATCCATGACTAATATTAATGTGGAGATAATTATTATTTAAATAAACATAGTTTAATGGGCTGGGAATGGGGGGTCTCGCAGACTTCAAGCTTTCGTATCTTCGAAACAAGTCTTGTCTCTTGTAAAAGATTAATTTTCAACGTATCAATTCGGTACCGACGTTTACGTTTGCGACTCAGCACCAGGAAAAGAAGGGGCTCTTGTTCTGGAAGCGTTGCGTGAATGTATCAGAGAATGAGAATAATCGCGGTCCTCCGTTATTCCCCTTTGCTCTGTGAAATATAAAAGAAAATAAAGAATTAGTCGAAGCCGCGATATTCCAGGATGCATCCAGGTCGGTCTCGATGCCATAAAAGTTGCACCAGTTCCAGAGGTATCATATTTCAAAATGGAAACTCGAGGTATCAAGTCACAATCTAAAGGTGTTACGTTTCAAACAACAAGGACACGATCAATTCACTCCGTTTACTTTCAATGTTGAAAAATGAGGAGGAAAATTGTTTACTTCTCAACGATGACTGCAGGCATTTGTACGAGCTGTACAGGACTCTTGGAATCTTTCAGCGCCTGCTGTAAATTAAGGATTTGGCCCCTCATCACGCTCATTTGCTTATCAAAATGATGCCGATCAAAGCCCTTGTCCTGCTGCTCAACACATGAAATATTTTATATTATTAGAATATAATGTAATTTGATTGAATATCCAGCGATAATCACAGTTAATAGTTGGCATGCAACCGAACGTGGAGAATCAATTTACTTTGAACAATTGGTGCAGATCGTCGCACAGATCTTGGACAAAATTTTGATCTGATAATTGCGGGAGGACCAGCTCCCTAGTGGCCTCGCTGAACGGTTGTTTGGCCTGACTGAGCCACGCCCAATGGTAAGGATATGCCCTCCACGAGTCTGGATGTTTGAACGGAAACGCAAGTCCGTTGTCTATCGCTGCTATGTTAACGTCGCTCGGCGCTGCTCCGGTTTTACCTCCGCCAGCGTCGTACCGAATCAGCCAGTTATCATTCCCTGGAAAGTTGAAAAATCATTGAATCGTTATCGCGGAAGCTTCGTTCCGAGGAACTCGAAGATCCGAACCTCTGTCGGTGTTTCGGATGATGTAATCGAGCACTACGAGTCTTTCAAACTGCAGCTGAAACTGTCTGGACAAATGGGCAGGAAGCGGCTCGGACTCCCACCTGCGGAGCCAGTAGTCCGCGTCTTTGTATCCGTCGACGAAACACTGGAAGGATCCGATCTTGGGCGGCAGCCCGATGCGATTGAAGTGAGAGCCGACTAGCGGGAATTGTTCCATTATCGCTCTCTTCACTCTGGCCTTCTGCCGGTCGATACGAGGGTAGTAAAAGGTCTCGCTGACCAGCTTGACCACTCTCGTGTTCGGAACAACCCCCAGGCCCAGTTTTCTGTCCACAAGACTGGCCCCAGCCTCGCTCAAGTATCCCTGATTCGGGATCAGACAACTACGACCAAAGCAGCAGGGGCAGCACAACTTGTGCATCCATTTCGTCCACTTGGGATTCAGCCGGCCGTAAGGCTCCTCGTCTTTCGGCTTGAATACTCCAATGATTTTCTGCAATTCACGTTAGATAGAATGTTGCGAGTTGTTTTCATGGCTCGTACACTGATTACAACTTAGCATAACAGCTGCGGACAGAGTAGATAAGTGCGCAGACGGTTTAACGCTGCATATCGGCGTATGAATAAATTTTCTCGTCGCCAGGCCGAGGTCCGTTGAACCCTGGCTGACGCAGAAAGAATTTTTACGACTATTCAACTACACTTACGCCGGCTGGATTTTTGACAAAATAACTGCCGCTGGACCCCTGGTAGATTCTGTCCGGAAAGATGCCGTTGTCTATCGCGCATTCCGCCTGCCATACGAGTTCGGAAAACTGGGGATCATCTGAAAACAGTGGAGCTTAGCGACGGCGTACCGAATATGCGGAGTTTGACAAACCTGGAAAACGGTTGAAGGTAACGTCGAGTTCGAGGCGACCGAGGAGAGGCTGGCTCTCCCGATCTATTCCGGGAGAATCAATGATGGCTGTTTGGTCGTTGCTCAATCCCGGTATGAATTCGACGTCGGGTAATAACTCGGGCGTCGATACGGAGTTGGTTGCCGAATTCGAGTCGGGAGCGAGAGACAGATCCACCAAAGCGTCGGTTTCGACGAGGTTAGAATTGGCGTTATTCTTGCTTTGATATTCTCTGTAAGGCACGTGCAGTTGACGCTGTTCTGAGTCACTCATCACAGACGACTTTGTTGTTTTATCGACCAACGATTTCGAACTAAGCTCTCTAGTATTTGTTAACCAATGATATTCTGCCCATCTGACATTACTGTCCACCACCTGTCAGTGACACGCAGGATAAGAGACTAGATACTCCGTCGCGTGTATCATCGGGTTATTACGCCCCTCGCAATAGACGCGGAAAACACGGATCACTCAGACTCTGTCAATTCGGTATAAAATCAACGCGGATAGATCGAGACTTCAGATTAACGAAAATAATGTTCCGTCATTCTAGCAGACGGAACAGCTGATTCAACACGGCCATCTTTGTCACCGAGAACTGTCCCCTTTGACTCAGGGAATTTTTGCGATTTCAGATTTTTTCACGATCTCGAGACACTCCCGCGTGGCCAGAAAGAGACGTGATTGAATTCTTCGGAATATTTTGCGGCGTAATAGAAACACTGAAATACACTGGGAATATATTCTAGGTACTGTTTTTAACGCAACACAACAGCATCGCTAAACTCGCGCGATGCATTCTGGGAGCGATCCTACCGCCACCATGTGCTTGAAGATTGAAATATCTATCAATCACTGTCAATTTAGGTTAGGGGAGGCACATATCGTGTTGTGACAATATGTTTATCGAAAGATAATCACTGACACGTATGTACGTCTGTAATCCTTTAGCTCCACACAATTCTACGATGCTAATGAACGTATGTGGATCATATATTATTTCTTATCTTTCATTCCGCAGGACTGAAGAGAATGATAGATGATCGATATGTAACACTATCACCGCGTATCCGGTTTATTATCTTTTTTTCCTCCTCACGTTATGGGATTCCCTTCAGTGGGTCTTGAAAGGGCAAAGTCTTTTTTTTTTTGCTATCGGTCGCTACAATACTAACACAGACGTAAACACGTAGGGATTACGGTAATGAATAAGATTCCAAGAATCTGAAATAACAATAACAACCGTACCCTGGCTTAGAACTGTGTGGAGCTCAGGGTTCATTCTTCTCTAGGCATTCGAGCCTGTTGTTTACTACCACGGGGTAGCTTGAACCTCTCTTTGTATAGATTGTTAAATATTTAATGTAATTTTATATACTTAGTTAGTCTTATTAAATAATTTATTAATCTCAAATTGTATATATATATAATAGTATTTAATTTAATAATAATATCGTATTCAGCATCGCGATTGTTTAAAAATGTTTAAATTACGCAAAGATAACATGATTTTCGTGTGCATGACGGTAGGATTGGCTCTCGTCGCTTCTAAGTACCGTAACAACGTGCTGAAAAGCTTGAGACAATTCTGCCAGAATATATTTCCTTTTAATAACAACGATAATAATAATAAAACTATAACCGTTGATAATAAAAATTTTGATAATATCACATCGGATAATGTGATTCTGGTAGATTCCCCGGAGAAATGCGATCACGCCTTGCAGCGTATTCGTCAGTAAGTATATAAATCCCTCATCATCCCCCCCCCCCCCCCTTCGATATTCTCAAACTATTTCCTCTTTTCCAGTGACTTATCAGACAACGTGCTGGGATTCGACTGCGAATGGGTCAACGAAGATCCCGTCTGCCTGTTGCAGCTGGCCACTACAAACGGACTCTGCGTCCTCTTCCGCCTTAGCAAGATTGGCTATGTTCCTGGCAAACTTAAGGTCCGATTGGCTTCTAGTTTATTATTTGAACCCGTTCCGTAATCCGTTGTCATTTTCTTGCTTCAGGAATTGCTGGCGAACAAGCGCGTGCTTAAGGTGGGAGTCGCGCCGTTTGACGACGGAAGAAAGTTGACCAAAGACTTTGGTTGTTACGTATACGGGACACTGGATCTTAGAGAACTTGCCAGGAAGCTCAACGTCACAAATGCAACCGGTTTGGCGTCACTGGCCAAAGAGTATTTGGGGATTGAGATGGACAAGGGGTCATCCGTGAGACGCAGCGATTGGAACGCCGACACTCTCACCGAGGAGCAAATAAATTACGCCGCTTGCGACGCTCTTGCTTCCGTTCTGATCTATCAACAAGTGAGAAGAGGGCGATTATCCATCCGGGGTATTGGAATAGTTTACTAAACACAATCGTTTTTCAGATGCTGAAGAAAGCGAACCAGCAACGGTCTTTATGGGGAAACTTTGTTGTCAATCTGAAGAATCTTTGGGAACGTTCTGACGGAGATGACGAACTGTACAATCTACCGCAGGGGGACATAGACGTGAGGTATTTGAGTTAAAATTACTGAAAATATTTCTCACCCCTTCAGTTATTTCTCATCAAATTTCTGGGATCTACTACTTCGTTCGTTGTTTCTTTCAGGTTCAAGTCTAACCCAAGCAACTCTATTCATAAAGATAATCAAGGACCAACTAACGAAAATAAAACAAACTCAAAAGTCAAGCCGAACAAGATAAGCATACCGACTAGAAACAAGCCGCTGTACCATAACTGCTACTTGCAAGCACCAGACGGCGACACTCTGTGCACGTGCGATCACAAGAAGGCCGAATGGTACGTGGAAAAGGGACTGGGAACGGTGGTGGGCGAGGAGCCATACACCGTCAGGTTGAACTTCGAACCATCCGGAAGGGCCCAGGGGGAAGTTGGACGCTATTATACCCAGATCAAGATCAATAGATGCGTCGTTTGCGGTTCTACGGATAAATTTATCAGGAAGAACGTGATACCGAGAGAGTACCGAAAGTACTTTCCTGGTGAGCACGACAACGACGATCATTATGATCCCCCTTTCGATCTATGATATACCTAATTCTATCGTTTTATTTTTCAGTCGTCATGAAGGAGCACCAGTCCCACGATGTTCTACTGCTCTGTCCACCCTGCCACCAGAATAGCAACATACAAGACATTCGTCTGAGGAAGCTGTTGGCCGAGCATTGCGACGCCCCGCTTTCAGCGCCCTCGATCAGCGTAGACGATGCCTACCAAAGCCACTGGCGAAGACTGCGATCCGCGGTAAGAGCTCTGAGAAAAGAGTCTGGTCTTCCGGAACAGAGGCGTCTGATATTGGAATCACACGTCACTGAACTGACCGGGCACGAAAAAGTGACCCCCGAGTTACTCGAAGAGCTTGATCAACAAATTAGAGAGGAACCATCTACCAAGTCTGGGAACACTGCCCGCACGCCGCACGGTTTGAAGGTGCTTATCTTACAGATTGATCAATTTTGAAGTGATTGAATGATTGAATTGTTTTGTTTTTTTGTTAGGTGGTAGAGTACTACGAATGCCAGCCTGGGGGTCTGGTGGAATTGGAACAACTGTGGCGAGAGCATTTTTTAGGCTCAATGGAACCAAAGTACATGCCAAAGTTGTGGTCAGTATCCCACAACCAAGAGCGTTTACTTATTCGGTTGCAACAGCGCAGGATAAAACCACAAGACGCGAAAATAGCCGGGATACTCGTATCCAACGGAAGTAATTCGGAGAAACAACCGAACTCGCAGTAACAACTGGAATTGACTTTTGAGACCTGAGAACAGAAACCGATTATTCTTTTTTTGAATATTAAATTACCCTGCGGTTATTAGACGACTCGTTTCATTTGTATCCCTTCTTCCCTGATAAAATGAGTCTGAAGAGGCCAAAAATCCGCGAGCTTCGATTTTAGTCAATTGTTGCATCAGCAATTGCGCGAGAAGCTTCTAATAATCAAGAGAAGAAATAGTTCCAAATTTTACTGCGTCGTTGAATATTTAAAAATGAGAAAAATTAGTCTAAAGAGGCCGAGAATCTTTGAGATTCGATTTTTGTCGATTGTTGAATCAGCAATTGCACTAGAAGCTTCTAAAAAATCAAGAAAAGAAATATAGTTTCAAATTTTACTGTGTCGTTGAATATTTAAGAATGAGAAAAATTAGTCTGAAGAGGCCGAGAATCTTCGAGATTCGATTTTAATCATTTGTTGCATCGGCAATTGCGCAAGAAGCTTCTAAAAAATCAAGAAAAGAAATAGTTTCAAATTTTACTGCTTCGTAGGATATTTAAAAATGAGAAAAATTAGTCTAAAGAAACTGAGAATCTTCGAGATTTAATTTTAATCATTTGTTGCATCAGCAATTGCGCAAGAAGTTAATAACTTCTAAAAATCAAGAGAAGAAATATAGTTTCAAATTTTACTGCGTCATTGAGTATTAAGTTTGCGGTGGGGGATGAAGATAACAAGAGGATCGTCTATCTATAATAATTTCTTATTTATTAAATATGTACAGTTGTAACAGCGATCGAATAGACTAGATTCTAGAGAGCTAGGATTTGTTCGTTTCTCGAGGATCCGGAGCTCTGGGTGGCTGCTGATTTCTCAATTCTTCGTCGATGCGTTCCTTCGCCCTCACTACCTTAGACTGCAGGTAGAACGACCCCCCTTTCGCCTTGTCGTTAGCCTCCATGAGGAACTTGTAATTACTGTTTATCTCCTCGGTCTGGTCAAGCTTCTCGACGTTCAATATCCTCATCGCTTCGTCCAGAGTCAGTCCCGTCCGCGCGTTCGCGGCGGCCCTTTCCTTGCCCTGGACTCCCCCACCTGCCCTCCGCGCAGCTTCTTGGCTCGCTGCGATCTCCTGACGAAGTGCACGAGCGAACGCTCGACCGACAACTTGCGTTCCAAGCACGATTATCTGAGCCAGATACTTGGCCATTATTTTGTTTCGGGTCCTCGGCACAGCAGGAGTTCGATAAGTTACTTGTTTTAACCTAAAAAGGCCTGGGGGACAGACCTAACCTTATTCTCGTGTGTCACGAAACGGTGGAGATTCGTTAAGTCGTTACGACACCGTAGATCGAACATAACCCTACGAGAATTTGAATAGCGTTCGAATATCGTGACGCGCATGCGCGAAGATCGAGCTTCGATCACTGCAACCACGAGCGGCGCGGGCGGCTTTAAATTTTAATGAACGCTGACGATTGCACATTGTTTGTAGAACGATACGTTCCCGGTGCGTATTAATTCGTTATTGTATGGAATTACGAGATCATGATGGGAGATAAGTTTATGCGCCTTTCATTAGGTTGTTAAGGGGCTCGAATGCACGCGAATCGGGGAATATAGATCGCGTGTGCAGCGTGCCTCTGCCACGGGATCATCGTAACATGCAATAATCTATTTATAGAAACGGGTTGCACGTGGGATGATATGATATTACCTGAACCCCTGCAGACCCCGGTATATAAAAGGGGTCGGTTTATCCCCTCGCAAATACTTCGAATTCATAGGATTCTCCCGATTTGAGCTCTGATGCAGCGAACGCTCTTAATTGAACCGTGAATAAATTATGATCGAGCACGATTTCGTTGTGTCGTAACTCTTGATATAGTCGCACAAGAGTCGAGGGACCATCGCACCTTCGCGGTAAACGAAAAAGATAATTTTTTTTTAACTTCATTCCCGTTTCTCTGGTTTCAGAAATTACCTGGACTTCCTAAAAATTGAACCCAATCGACGCGATTTTCATAAACTTAGAACTCATTAGATTGTGGCTTTGATCGATTCAGTACTTTTTGAATTATCGAAATAACAAAAATCACAAAACTACAATAAAAACGATGATATCTTGAGAACAGATCAACGGATTTTAATGACATTTGGCACCACATTGTTTTTTGGATCGCTGATCACGAATCTGAAGTCAGTTTGGCTAAATTTTAATTCGGCGTCTTCGACATGCAGGAAAAAAAAATTGCATTCTGATGAAAATAGATACTCGAAGGTTTTTCGGGTCCCTGAACACGAATCTGAAGTCAGATAATCGAAATTCAAAATGACGGGGAAAACACTAAAAACATTCAAAATCTCATGAAAATTGATGATCGAAGGTTTTTTGAATCGCTGATCCCGAATCTGAGGTCAGATTTGCGAAATTTGAATATCTATTCGAGTATATTTTGTTCGACGTCGTTACTTGTCTGAGTGGATAAAAATACCGATTCTTTGCCCATAATTCATGTACCCGAACCGAGTGTAGACGAAGATTTGAAGAGATTGGAATTGATCGATTTCGTAAGCGGGCTTGTCTAGATGTGGATTCTGTAAATCACGATTAGCCGCGTTGTTTTGAACGACTTTTTTCCTCGTGTCTCTGTTACCGAGTCGCGTACCAAAAAAAAGTCCTCACGTACAGACGGTACATCGATTCGGGTATCGTGCAGAGCTGCATCGCATAAAGTGAAAATAAAACAGCAAACAGTTTCGAGAAAAGTTTTCTGTTTTTGTTGATAGAAAACAGAATGATAAGAAGGAAAAATCGCCCGGAGGAACTGCGGGATAAAAGCTTCCATTACCGCACGTAGCTGCACGAAGTTCAATTGCAAATAGAACAAAGAATAGAAAAATTAATCGCAGAAAAAAATGTGGGTCGTTGCAGCTGGCGTCGTAAAAAACTATTCCAATCTCAGACCTCATCCATCCGTAATTGTCTCTCCGCCGTATATGCGTAAATTATTTTATCGCCTAATCCAACCCCGAAATAAAAAGAAAAAACAATCGCCTCGGACGATATCAGCGCAGTCGGCGCTATATCCAACCCCCCAAAACATCCCATTCGCCCCTGCGATAATAAACCCGAGAGGAGAGATTCAATTCCGTTTTTTGTTTCCACTCTGCATGGGAGAACACCTCGGCGTTGAATTTAAAATTTCATATGGTACCATTGACGTCACTGCGGCCGGTGTCGAACCGCGGGGTAGAAAGTACGCAAATTTTAAAGCGCAAGACTAGAAACGCGAATTGACGTAGATCCTTTCGAATTTATCGGGATTCCGAATTCCCTCGTGGGCCGGCTGGACTTACGACGGTTGCCGCGAGTCCTCGAAGAATCTAGTCCCCAAAATAATCATGCATAAGGTTTCGGTACCGTTGAACCACTGCGTATCGTGAATGATAATGTCGATACGCGCGTAGGTCGTGTAAATGGGGTTGCCGGCGAGGTGGCGCCCTCGCTTTTCCTTCGATCGACCGTCTCCCCGTCTCCCCGTCCGCATGTCCGTCAGTACCGTAACTAGCGGCTGTATGAACCAGTCGCTACTCGGTCACCAAAAAGGGTTGAACTTTCAAACGGGACGAATGTAGCTATTTCATTATCCGCTAACTAGTAGTACGTGGTACAGCGTTATATCGCTACAGCATGACGATTTCAGTAAAGAATTTCATTCGTTTTACAAACGATTATCCAACACTGTTAACAATCATCCACTTCCAGTTACATTGATAATCGAATTATTAATCGCAGAAGTGAAACGTCTCATAGTGTGTATCTATTTTTTATTCCTTTCATTGTTATAAATTTCTCATTTTACACGATAAAAATTACGATGTGAGAAATTAATAATAAACTATAAGCAATGTCGTTAAGATTCTGATGAATAAATAAACAGCGGTTCGAAAGGGGGTGTGCAGAATTCATTGTTGCGTAACAATATCAAATCTATCGTAGAAAAACTTTGTTGCGATGATCTTATACAGAGTCACGATGGCACAATTGAGTGATTAATATATTTTTTTGTCTTTTTCTTTGAGTAGAAAAATTATTTATTCATCATTGTTTGACTGATGACGGAAGAATTCATCAAAGTATCATAAAGTTCGTGACGTTTTATGCAAAGAATAAAATAAGAAAAATAATATGTGAGTAAAGAAATTTTTTATGTATTGACCGAAAATCAGTCCTTGTTTATCGCATAGTCTATAAAACGTTATGTGGTCTAGTGTGAAATGTAATATCCAGAGCCGCCTGAATTTTATTCCAACGTAGGTCGTACCCTACATACATAAATGCTGAGCGGGTTGCCTCTAACGCTCCGTCTGACTACCGCTGACCGCTACTACTTACTTTGCGTTTGATCGGACGCGTCGCGAGTGGGAAAGACGAGTCGATGGTGATTCGACTTTTTGATGATCGCCCACTTCGAATTATCTTGGAGCTAAAAGATGCTCGAACGTATCGGTAAACACGGGTGACATTCTTCACATTCTTCTAGGATCATCGTCGATACTTAATAGAGACTCTTACGTTTGTGGGTGACACCATTCTTGCCCATCGTCGTATAGATCTTTCGTCCAAGTTACTCGGTTATTCGGTACGCGGTATACGCCGGAACGAAGACCCTCCACCTTATTCGGTGTATGTTTAATCCACGTAACGCGATGAATAGTTATAGAATAATAATTCTTAGACCCCCGTTTTTTATTTTCGATAATAGTTCGTTAACTTTGAAACACCCTTCAGGCTCCTTTACGGAGGATTCGGCGTTCCCGATTCATGGACAAAAATCAGGTCGAATGGTGATCGATTCTGGTAATTGAAGGCGCGGATAAACAGTCTTTGAATTATTCAGGCATAATTGAAAGAAGTGAAGAGATGTGAGTGTTTATACGTAAAATGTTGGGAACTTGCAACGACGAGGATGAAGCCGAGGATGTGGAAAGCAACAGAGAGAACACAGCAAAATGTCGCAAATTTGTGGAAGGACTGTGGTTAAGGAAGGGCGATCACTTTGACCGTGAATCTTCGTTCCTTATCAGTATAAATTACACGCAACGAATAAACGATATCGATCATGTACACGAGGAAGAAGTTCAGGTGACGGATCTAAACGAACGTGTTTAAACGAAATCGTTAAAATTTTATTATAAATTAAAAAAAAAAAAGCCATGCAGACAATGATATACACCAGAAAAAAATGTAGGTGACAAATAATCGACTTAAATTAACATGTCAAGAATACACATGTGTCAGTTGAAAGTTTATCGTAATCGTAATTATACATAAATACACTAAACTTATTCAAATGAAAATGGTTTAAGATTTAAGCTCCGAGCTTACTAGGATCTTAAACCGAGTAAACAACTGAAGATTCAACCTTTGAAGGATGCCAGGGGGTCGTAGGGGCCTCGTAGCCCCACAAAACACGTTTCTAGAAAATATCATTCGACGAAGCAGCAGTCAACGTGAGTAGAAACAATCTATAATATTTTATATACCTAGTTCGAAAAACTATTTTTCTCACATTCTCTCAAAAAATGAATATTTTTGGGACTGTTATTTTTTCTGTCTCTCGGTCATCGGTCAAGTGGAATTCATATTGTGAATCGTTGTGTAAATTTGACGTGTGACTGTAATCCTTAAATTCCTAGAGCTTCTAAAGTCTGTCTTAAATATAAAATCCCCAGAGATTTTCAGAAGCTCGTTCACGTTCTATTCACGTTCTCGTTCACGTTTTCCCGTCGCTCGATCGCGAAACATCGTAACGCTTCGTTGCTTTGGCCTGGAATTAATCCGGACCCGTTCTACTGGCTACGTATGTCACATACGTATACGTACGTCATTCGCGGTTCACCCACAATCGAGGCTATCGCCAGACATGGTCTGCAAAATATCACAATACCCAGACTCTCGATCTCATGTCACACTGTAAAAAATTATTGTCAATTTACTATACATTAAATTACAAATTTAGTATAGCAAAGTGAATTTCTACGCATGTTCTTTGAATTTACGAACAAATTTTCAACATTGCTATACATTGATCACAAAAATACGAAATTTTGTATGAATTTTACAAAATTGTTTAGTAAATTAATGTTACTAGAATGTCAAGGGATTTCATGACTCCAATTAAAAATTCATCAGGCCCAAAATGAGGTCTCGAAGAACAAATTTATCGCACATGTCGATCACTCGAACATGTTTAAGCATTTATTGAACTGAGAATATCAGGGAAATAAATGTATAAAAGCAATTATCGACGTATTCGTGACCGTTACATTCGACGTATCGTTTTCCATCAGATGTTTTACCCGTTCCACTCACGAAGCGGAGTATCCGAGACTCTGATCCTGGCTAATCTGTATCGCGATAAAAGCCTGTTTGAAAGGAAACTATAATAAATAAAGGGGCGTCTTCGCGGGAGCGCGGATGATCTGAGAGATTCGACTTTTTGAAAGCTCCACGTCGATACATGCGATAATGCTCCTTCGCTGTTGAAAATCAAGTGTTGAAACTGGTCCACCAACAATTTTGGCTGATTTCGACATTTTTTTTTTATTGTCTTATTGAATAAAAGAAAAAGTTACAATAACGTAAATGTCGAGGGGGAAATAAAGTAACCGAGGAAATAACTGAAATAACGAGAAATAACCGAGGAAATGAATGAAATAATGAGAAATGAAAAAATTGATTGAAATAAACGAAATAATTTGCAATAAAAAAAAAAAAAAAACGAAAAAATTGAAATAACTGAAATAATGTGTCAGTCAAATCTTGAGTTATTTCTCCCCCTCGACACTTTGTATAGTTGAATTTTTCATTGTTTGCGAAATCATTGATAGATTTTTTTGTGAATAATTCCATGATTACAGAACGCGGGAAAAGTTCAGTTCGTCCATTGCATGATTTTATCAGTGACTTGAACCTGATTACTATTTCAGAAGTAACCCGGCCTCCGCCGTACAGCATCCCGCGGTTTTATTTTTTTGCCTCTCTAATCAGTCGTCGAGGGACTAGAGGAATGCGTATGCAAAGAAGGGATGGAAATCATGGTTTCTTAAGAAGTAAAAAAAAAAAAAAAAAAAAAAAAAAA
>JAFFZH010013655.1:69844-112195 GCA_018420115.1 Euura saliciscinereae
CGCGTGTCTGTGTTACGTTTTAGCCTATAAGAGTATAACACGAATAATGTATTAACTTCTGAACATTGAGGGTTGAAAAAGTATAATAAAAAAGCAACGAAACGAAAAAAAGAACTACAAAAAAAATACGAGTATATTTAATCCCAAAGTTTGAACTTCACCCGAGGGGACTATGATCGTGTATACATTTACCAATATTAAACCCCTCTTCAGCAAAAAGTTATAACAATAATTTATTCAACGACACGAAAATACAAATTGCATTAATCGACGAACGTAATTTTTTTTAACGAGTTTCGTGCTGCAGGTTTTAATTGAATTATTTTTTTCAAACCATTCATAGTCGATATTTTGGCTATCGGTTTACCCATTATCACAATTTTTGAAGCAGTTTTATGTTTTAACCTTTTTGAATTTGTAATTTTTGTTTTTTATTTGACATTTTTTTTTGTCGTTTGGAATTTCGACCGCGGGCACTCTTGTGACTCAAGTTATTGCGAATTCGATATAAAAACAATTCGCTCTATGTTTCCGAATTTCATCTGATCTGTAAATCGCGAATAATTCACGTTTACGTATCCAATATTTTCTCAATTGTTTCGCAACCGTCGAGCCTCAGAATTCCTGACTAGCTGGACCCACTCAAACCATCGTAACGCTTTTTCGTGACATTTTTCGTGAAATTTGATATCTGGACCCCTATATACTGAACCAGTGGTTTTTTATTCATTCATTTGTTTTACTCTTTTCAGCGGACAGCAGTTTCCTATTAGCAAATGCCCAGATCGTCGATTTTCCAATTGTCTACTGCAACGAAAGTTTTTGCAAGATTTCTGGCTACAATCGAGCAGAGGTGAGCTTTATTCGATATAACTATATACATATACTCACGTTCAATTGCACGAGATAAATTCCGAATGAATTAATCTCGTATATACGTGCGGGTCAAAAGACTAAACACGTAAATTCAATTTCACGTTTAAACTATAGAGACAGGCATGCATTCCAATTAAATTGCAATTCTCATCAACCCTTTTTACCCTGTACGCAAAATTCGATGACATTGCGGTTTTTCCGCATCTATAAAAAAAAATTGAAATAAGTGCAAATTAGACAAAGAAATCGCTTTGAAATGATAAAAAATCATCAAATCACGAGATTACTTGTCTCTACACTAAAAGTTTGAGCGAATAGCCCCTGGCCATTTTATTACTTATCATTCGTTATGCTTTCATTTCTTCGAAATCTACACAATGGAAGATAATTGATGTAATTATTGTATGTCGAGAAAGATAAGTCCACGTAATCGCGGGATAAAAGAATCGAGAATTGTGAAGAAAAGAGATGAGAGAGCCAGAAAATAATTAAGTAACCTGTACGATATATCACGAATCGCGTGACCTTGATGAGAACAAAAATTTGATGGATCGCATAAAATATAATCGTTTGTAGAAAAAGTATATAAATTTATTTTCAAGAAACCCGCGTGCTGCGTTATTACACGCACGCAATATCACATTGACCCAGATGTTAAACCGCGGGTCTTAGATATAATTCTTAGCAACACAAATAAATTAGAAAAAAAAAAGAAAAAAAATCGTTTGATTCGTAGAAAAGCAGAAATTTGATTCCCGTTATCACGGGGTGCGTGAGGTTTTTTTCTTCTTCTTCTACGTATAATTTTTGAGCGTGACAACCGATGACTGTTGAAACCCCGTCGTTCGCACTAACGATTTATACCGGCTGGGGGTTTTATTCACTGAAAATGGTGGTAGGTACCACCGAAAATTTATTGCCTTAGGTTAATCGCTTGGGATTTATTACCGAGAGAAAAGTTTCAAGGATTGTATGGTACCCACATGCATATACCTACATACGTAGTGTTATACGTTTGTTTCTTTACTTTCGGAAGTTGCGCAATTACCTCAGTTTTACTGCTGACTTGAATAATAACTGCAAGTCTATAGTTCACGTTCACGTAATCGATTGTATTATAGTTTGACAAGAAAAACAGATTTACCAAGAAAAAGCGTCTTCCGTTATCGGAAACTAAAATTAAATAAAAAGTATGAATAAAAATGAAAAGTTTTCAAGTATTAAACTTTTTTTTTTCTCATTTAAGGTAATGCAAAAATCATGTCGCTGCGCATTTATGTACGGCGAACTCACGGACAAGGAGACCATATCCCGTATAGAAGAGTGTCTCGAGGGGCAGATACACGACCAGTTCGAAATCCTACTTTACAAGAAAAACAGTAAGTGCACTTTACGCTTATGACAGACAGACTGGTTGGCTCGAAACACTCGCTTAACACAACTCGAGCCATTCGCATAGGATTCGCATAGGATTCTAGACTCGGAATAATTGATAAAGCGAAAAGCTTCTATTACATTCTAGATATAGGTAGAGAATTTCTCTTTATAGGAATACAAAATGAACGAGATCGTAACGTACATATATGTGCAAATCTCGGGTACATATACAAATAGAATTGAAATTTTTTTTACAATTCAATTTTTCCACTTTCGATTCATCGTGAGACGTTAATTAAATTTTTTCTTTTATTCACTGCATGCAGTGATGGAATTTTTACTAATTTTTCATAATCTTCGCCATTTGGAAAAGTAAAATTGCACTGAACACCAACAGGGTGAATTCTTGACGATGGAAAAGTATGAAGTAGGCTATAAAACAGTTTCTAGCCAAATTCGTCTAGCCAGTATAACGTACGAAAATGCGAATCGATACCAGATTCTAATCTCAACTGGTTCGAGGAGTAGACGCGAGTCATTGACGAATCTTTTTTATTTCTTGTTCACTTTTATTTGCCACGAATTAGATAGAATATATTTCATCCAGCTTCACTGAGAACAATTTAATCATTTACAATATGACGCTTCTCATGATATTGTCAACGTGACACGAGGCGTAAGAATAACAATTTCGTTATAACTAATATTTCTATAATATGTCTAAGAACGAAAAAGTTAAATTAAAACAGACAATGTTAAAATTGAAGGTAATTTTGTTTAAAGGTACCCCACGAGGTATGTGTAGCACAACTCAAAACTGCACTCAAAAGCCTGTAAGTCACTTTGATCCAATAAGAAAACAGAAAACAACAACAAAATATACAACAGTACACGTCAAACTTAGGTCTTGTCGATTACAGTCAAACTTTTTTGTAAATTTTAGGAACAATTCATATACACGACTTGGTTGAAGAAATTACACGAAATCGTTTCATCCCAAACATGAAAAACGACATGTTTTCTAGACCCATAAAAAAATGCATCATATTCAGCGATTTTTTTTTAAATTCCTTTTCGTTGAACATCCGTTAATTATTTTTTACCGTGAATTTGGACCACGTGAATAAAATAGGGGTTGAGTTTAACATGGTAGCAAAATAGTTTAACGATTCCCAATACCTATAATTTGATATAGAAGCTGCACTGCCAGATATTTGCGACTATTTCGCTCATCAAGATTCTCGAGTATCTGTTTCAAAGAATTATAACCGGAAGTTCATTCAACTGAATATGTAAGGACTGTAAGGTTGTGGAACAGTCTATGGGCCCTTGTCGCGTACTCCAGTTGTAGATTCTAGGTACTTGCATCGATATGTCTGCATTATGTATCACGAGATAGGTCAGACTGTGTCGGAAGAAAAAAAAAATGTCAGGACCCAGATTGAGGCATTGTAAAATGTTTAAGATTAAAGTTGACAAAATCCAGTGTCTATAAATCAATGCCGATATGAGCAATAATTTGCAGTTTTTGGTCCTCTGAATTAACATCTAACTTATGCAAATACCCGAGATAATTACAAGTCGTGAGAAAACGTATCTGGGTCATAATAAATTCATGAATTAATGTGCTGCACCAGCGTTTAACACCGGGTACCTCTTATATACGGTGCATTAAGACAAATTGGGTAATTCAGAATAACGTATCACCAGATTCTGCAGTTGCAGCTGCAGCAGAATCATTTTTCCTTGAAATATCTACTTAAATCTCGAGTTCGATTTGAGTGACTGACTGGTCTATATGCTCGATAAAATCCGTTAATTTTACATTTGGGATTACTCGAGTCTCGAGCCTTCGCGGTTTGAGTGTCCGATAAAAATCCCGTTAACGAGTCGGATTTTTTACCACGCTGTACTACGACGCGTTCGATCAATCACTTCTAATAAGAAGCGCACTCGTTATAAATGCGCTATAACTCAGGTATGTTAATCAAATTAAATCTCGTCAATGCGCAGCTTTAATTGAGGGGAGGCTATAACTATAAGAAGTACTGGAAAAACTTATAGATTTGAACTGAGTGGGAATCTCAAATTTGATTAAAAGAAAAATATATTCAAGATTGTAAGAGTCTTATTCCACTTTGCTCCTACAATTTTCAATATTTGTCAATTGTACAAAGTATTCAGAAAAAATTCTAGTTGCATTGATAATTGGTTTTAGATTTTCAAAAAATGTCTGTTACTCTGAAATAGGTCAATTCGAGCTCGTGTAATTTGTTGAAATTCTGTTTAGATCGTAATTTGGAAAATAGATTGAAAACTTCGCGGTTGAATGTAGTCAAATCGACTGGTTTTACTCTCTCTCTCTCTCGTTCTTTATCAGCAGCAGATGTGTGTAAAATTGCATTCCCAACGAGCCGAGGTCAAACCGACCACCGCGATAATCTATAACCTGAACTCTGCCGGAAGCGGATCTGTTTTATCTCGGTATTTCGTTCTTTTTCGCTTTTTTTTCAGCCAGCAGCGATGTACAATGCAATTTTGAACGTATGATCAGCCACGAGATTAGATATCAGATGAACCGACGTAGCTGAAATTTTATCTTACATGTATATACACGGTTTAATATGAAGCGAGAAATATGAGGATGTGGGGAAACTTGTTATGATATCAATGACCCGGAAAACCTCGACCAAAACTCGGGATATTAAGGGCTCGACAAACTCCGACAGTGTCCACGTCCCCGGTAGCCTAGCCTAGCCTGAGAAAATCCAAGTTACATCACCGTATTGACAGAGCACTACTGGCTTGGTGCGAAACGACCTAATTGAGGAAAACCGAAAGGGTGGAGGGTGGAGGGTGGAGGGTAGGACAGAACGGAGTACCGAGGGGAGGATGAGAATGCTATAATGCTAGAATGCTAGAATGTGGAGGTAGAAGAGGAACAGGAAGAGGAATAGGGTATAGAGCGCAAGAAAGCTCGGAGGAGACACCCGCGACTTGATGAGTTCCGGCGCTCGCTCTTTTTATCCCGACACAAGTGCCACACGCGGTATCTCTCTATACAGGCGATCACGAGACGGGAAAGACGTTAACAGTTCAATTGTTCGATTTGAGGGATCGAGAGAGGAATTAATCCCATGGTAGCCACTGTGAAGAGTGAGGTAAAAAACCCTGACTTTTCCCTGACCAGATTACAAATTTGAATCGACATGGTGAAAGAAAATGATTTTTGAGAATACTCTTTTGTTTATAATTGAAACAAGTTTTGCTACTATGTCACTGATAAAAAAAAAATCACTTGGGATCTTTTATTTTGTCTTGTTTAGTATCGTCATAAGAATCCTTGAATTTTCCCCGACTATTTCGAGATTTTCATCACTATTCACTGACCAGTGGCCACCATGAAGCCGCATCATTTGGTCTTTCGACTAAAAAGGAATTCGCAATTGAAAGAATCTTCAACCCGCGAGGGTCGAATATCAGATAGTTTTTAACATCCTATTTTCGCAGACACTGAAACTGAATTTTTAGCGTAAATAATAAACAATGAAAAGTAGAGTTTGAGTGGTGCAAGGTTGTGGTTGTCAGCCACTCGCTCGACCATATTTCTGCTACTTTTATGGGGCCCTTCCCATAAAAGCTTACATGATATTTTTCTTTATATCCCTGACTTGAATGTTATCACAATATCTTACGAGGAAACACCTTTTTTTTCTCGGTCTTTCAACATCCGCGTCGTGGCGCGTAAAATTTCATCCGCACTACGAGGGCAAATCAAGTATCATTCAGTGGTCCGCGATTGATTTGCCCCGCAGAGAATCGTAGAAATCGCACGATACATTGGCTTTTTTCTTCGTTCATTTACCGTAGATTGGAAAAAAAAAAAAAAAAAAACAGTCGAATTATCACACATTCACTGAAATAATTAGAAATAGTGACAAAAAAAATTAAACACTTTGTCAGTGAAATTAATTTGTAAACAAATTTTTATCACCTTCATGACTGAATGCATATAAATAAAAAGAAATTGAAATACACATGACAAATATTACTCTAACATGATAAAATACCACTCTACACTTTTATTAACTCATAAATTACTTATTGATCGCTTATTAGTTGATAGTCATTAATTATTTTCTTTAACTATTGATTGATCCTTGGCTTAATGCATAGTGCATGCTTTTATATTATCCATATAACTATAATGTATAAGATATATAGATAACCTGTATATTTATGTATATTTATATGGTTATATAACAGACGGCTATATACTCCAGCAGTAAACAACGCAAACCAGCTGTTTCCAGATCACGTTCATTGCCAGTTCATACATAAACACCCCTATACAATATATATATATATATACCTGTACCTAGGTAATAACACACCTAGGTATACGATACATCATGGAGGCATATTTAGTTAGGTACGCATAGGGGAATATATCGCTACACGCGTAAACACATTTGCATACATGAAAATTTACTCATTTACATTTTGAATGCCACATCAAACTTGTATATAACACTCTATACATCGAGTGAACAATATTCCGCTATTCACAAATTTGCCTTACCCATATTCAACGACACATTTTTTTCCCCTTTAATTTATTTTTTCTTCTTCCTTTCAACTCTCGCCTCATCTTTTTTGTATCCAGTCTACGAGATAATCAAGACGTATTTTTCATGTTTTCGTCGATTCAATTATTATAAGTAGAGAAAAGTGGAAATAATTGTGAGTTATCAGAATGTGGTTGAAGCTGAATTTTCGGTGACTAAAATAATCTACTGTATCCAATTACCTAGTCCGTCACTGTGAATAATAAAACGATGATGGATATAATATTTGGGTTGTAAAATTAGACTATCAATTCGACAGTGTATTTATAATCAGTATAATTGTCCATCGACGAAAGCCAGACCTCGAATTCGTCGTATAAAATATTTCTACTAGATTCCACTTTTTCTTCTTTTTTTTTCGGTATCGTCTGTAGCTCTGTGAAATCCTTTTGACGTAGTATTGCCCCATCTGTAACTGTACTGTAACGATTCGCCAGAGTATCGAAGGAAAATGGGCAAAAAGTCGCAAGTTTGAACGAGAAACTGATCAATGGCCCCCAATGTGGTCTATGTTACTTTGGTATGTAGTATACCCAGAACACAATCGCGTCTAGTGCACAGAGGATCAAAACAGAATGATCGTCTTTCTTTCTATCCGCCCTGCGGGATATCGGCTTGGAATACATGAATACAAGATTTGCTAGTCTTTCTCTATCTACAATTCAGATAGCCTATTATCTTGTGTTCATACGTTTTTTGCACTCATCAATTTTCCAATCAATCTTGACAAACAATGTATAGAAAAAAAAGGAATTTTCATACTACGAGGATTACTACGTTTTTTTTTGTCTATAGAATAATTGTCTCAACCAGCTGTCGCGTTTATGTCACATGAAATTGAAAAGTTTCACTATAATAATAAATTATTTAGTTCAGTATCAATTAATCAATCCCTTATAGAGAAGTACTATCGGATGTCCGAATTCATCATTGCGCACTATTGAAATTGAATTTTTAATAGTTCTCAATAATAATTTGAATATATAGTTCTTAATAGTTCTGAGTAATACTTAATTGAATTATTTTCAACAGTTCTCAATAATAAAATGAATAGTTTTCAATATTTCTCAATAATAAAATGGATAGTTTTCAACAGTTCTCAATAACAAATTGAATAGTTTTTAGTAGTTCTCAATAATAATCAATTGAATTATTTTCAACAGTTCTCAATAATAAAATTAATAGTTTTCAATATTTCTGAATAATAATTTGAATAGTTTTCAACATTTCGCAATGATAATTTCAATATTTTGCAATAGTTCTCAATAATAAAATGAATAGTTATCAATAGTTCTCAATATTAAATTGAATAGTTTTCAATAGTTCTCAATAATAGAGTCAAACATCCAATAGTACTTTTCTATAAGGGTTCTTTCTATCCGAGATTTAAATTCAAGTTGACCCAGGAATAATTAAGGGTTGCCAATTTAAGGGCCATAACTCAGACAGTTTACACTTTGGTTAGTCTTATTTCGGTCGAGGGTTTGGCCACAATAAATCCCTCGGTTTTGCAATAAAAAGAAATTTACGTCCTCGTTGTCCATGTCGGTGTGACTAAACTCTCAAAGTCTCCTTAAGGGACGGCAACCCAATCAACAGTTGAAAGGTCGTTTCCACCCTTATCGACCGAGCTCAACTTTGAGTTATTACTAATAACCAACAAAGTTGTCGAACCAGATCATAACCAGATCCCAGGTGGGTCGAGACGATCTAGAAAACAAAAAAGGGATTTTTTTTTTGGTGATGAGAACAAAGTTAATCCGAGATATAAAATTTCGTTGATTCGGTAACCGAATTTTCATCGCGAGAAAAAAAACCAGAACCAAAATGAAGAGGAGAGGGAATTCGGTAATCCGATTTTATCAGAGGAATCCTAACCTCTTTCATCGTTTGTTGACACTCTTCGAGACACGAGGGACTCTGTTGACAGTCTGCGATGATTATTTTTCAATCGTAAGCCACGGTTTTATTACGTCACTTTGACGATAATGCTTCTCATCTGGCTGATTAATTGATAGAATGAACACCTCACACAACCTGATATTTTCTATAACTCATGAATTTCAATCGCACTATTTTCTTCTCCTATATATTATATAAAAAAATTAATAAACTCCATCGAGATATGAAATATAGAGTTTTTTCAATATTTCCAATCTCTGCATGTGGTCGTCGTCGGATATGTTTGATCGACGATACTATGATACTACTTCTCTATCTATTTTTAACCGACTTCAAAAAAGGAAGAGGCTCTCAATTCGGTTGTATATTTTTTTTTTTTGCTATGTTTGTTACCTCAGAACTCCGTTATTTATAAACCGATTTGAAAAATTCTTTTTTTATTCGAAAGGGTATACTTTCAGATTGGTCCCATATAAATTTCATCGAAATCGGCTGAGTAGTTTGGTTTTGAAGTCGGTTTTTTTTTCTCCTTAGCGATATTATATCGTAGCTATGGTATCTTGGTCTCTATACCTTGTAAATAATAGAACCTCAGGGTAATTAATTGATCGACTAATTTAAATGAACAATTGTAATGATGAAATAGATAAGCTAGATGGATATTTTGATTACCTTAGGTGTAATAGGTGATTAGATTCCACTAGCGGAGCTAAGATTTTCTGAAGCTTTTATTCCTGTACGCAGAAACACCGTTATGGCTTTTACTACAAATCGCGCCGATCAAGAACGAGAGGGATCTCGTCGTTCTGTTTCTGTTGACGTTTCGGGATATCACCGCCCTGAAACAGCCGATAGAAACGGACGACACCAAAGGAGGATTATCAAAGTTTGCAAAACTTGCTCGATCCGTTACCAGATCGAGATCGGTTCTGGTTTCACAGTTCAGTTCGCATCTCCCTGTCCTCAAAGACACAGCACTGCCGACTACCGCCAAGCAATCGCACTTGGCTCACGTAAGATAAACCATATTGTTCTACGCTAATGATATTTCATCATTGTATATATTTTCTCAATATTTGTCACTTTTTCCGAAATTTGAACACTTTTGTGGTCACAATTCATTTTTGCACTGCCTAAATATCTTTTATTTTTCTCAAATCTCGGTTCGGTATCGTGAGAAATCGCTTCAAATTATTCTTGTGTTCCACTCCAATTGGAATTACAACCAATTGCAACGAACGTTGATATAGTTACTGAGTTATAATTGATTTTGGAGTAAAAAATTCACTTTTCTAAATTTTTTGGGCCCCCCTATCGCTACCAGCCCTGTTATCACGATAATCTGAAGAATCAGGAATTGTCAGAGAATTTGGGCTCATATCCTCGAATTTTTCAATTTTTCACCTACAGCTTGTATGTACAATTTTTGAAAATATCTGTAATCTCGCGCTGATTCTAAAGTTACCTCGGTTTCTCTGAATTGAAATGTTTGTTGGTATGTTTGGAAACTGATCAAATTCGATCATTTTCCTGGGGCGATTGAATTGAGGCGGCTTCAAGCTTGAATTTTTCGATTCTAAATTGGTTTCCCGGTTTAAGTCTTGAAGCGCCATATAAACACGTCTTCATTGACAAATTTGAGCAAAAATGGGCGAATTTTCAATATTACAAAATCCTCAAATCATTGTTAATCGGAAACGCAATCATTAACTAACATTTGGAAATTGAGTTTCTGTAAAATAAAATTGCAAGAAAAAAAATTACCAAGCTTATTGTGTTTTCTAAGATACAAATAATTCAAATTAAAAAATTATGTTGCTTGAGTAAATTAGGTTCCAAAATCCCTTGCTAACGTAATTCAACCTTCGTATTTACAGATGATGTCCCTGAGCGGAGACGTGATGCCTCAGTATCGTCAAGAAGCTCCTAAAACACCGCCGCATATATTGTTGCATTACTGCGCCTTCAAAGCTATATGGGATTGGATAATTCTATGCCTAACTTTCTATACTGCTATTATGGTTCCTTACAACGTCGCGTTTAAGAACAAGACTAGCGAGGACGTATCTTTGCTAGTCGTCGACAGCATAGTCGACGTCATTTTCTTTATCGATATAGTTTTAAATTTTCATACAACATTCGTCGGTGCCGGTGGCGAGGTGGTCTCGGATCCGAAGGTAGATTTCCTCCCTCTAGTCGATTGTAAATTGAATCCATCTTTTAAATCGCTATAAAAATATCCTCTTCGATCCTCCAGGTAATCAGGATGAACTATCTAAAATCATGGTTCATAATCGACTTGCTGAGTTGTTTGCCTTACGACGTATTCAACGCTTTTGACCACGACGAAGATGGGATAGGGAGTCTTTTCTCAGCCCTAAAGGTCGTCAGACTCTTGAGATTAGGACGCGTTGTGAGAAAACTTGACCGTTACTTGGAGTACGGAGCAGCAATGCTCATTTTGCTACTCTGTTTTTACATGCTGGTTGCTCATTGGCTCGCCTGCATTTGGTACGTCACTTTAAGGTGATTTCACACTGTGTACATGTTTTCCGAGTAGTGTGACCCAAGAAAAAGAAAAATCTCTACAACTATTCTGTATCAAGACATTCCCACTCTAAACCTGAAACAAAATCACAAACTTTGGAATGATCGCTTAATACCAAATCGCTTTATGCATGAATTCTACAATTTCTATGTTCTTTCTTTCAAATTTTCAGAAGACTCCAATTTCTTAGATACTCTTCGATAATTTTTCTCTATTCTCTTCATTTCTGCCTATTTTTTATCGTATTATACTTTCACTAGCAAACACAGTGTGATATCAATTATTTCTATTACGATTACGAATAAGTAATAAATTTTGTACATTTTTTAGCAAAGATCTCTAGGCGAATTTTTAGTCCATTAATATCGATTATTCTTTATTTGCTGTTAGACACTACAAAGAAACTGCGAGAACCGTAGTCAATATTATCAGAAGTGGACCATCTTTCAAATTTCTGGTCCGATGAGCGTGATTTTCTTCTATTCTAGGTATTCCATAGGGCGATCGGACGCCGATGCGGGGGTGCAATATTCTTGGCTGTGGAAATTGGCAAACGTTACGCAGTCTCCTTACAGCTATTTGTGGTCAAACGCCAGTACCACACCCGAGTTGATAGCTGGTCCTGCAAGACGCACAATGTATGTTACGGCCCTTTACTTCACCATGACCTGCATGACGTCGGTCGGATTTGGAAACGTTGCGGCGGAAACGGATAATGAGAAAATATTCACTATTTGCATGATGATCATCGCAGGTATGGAAAATCGGTGATTTTTTATTACTCGTTTTTATTCGAAAAATCATTTTCTATGTCAGCTCTTCTGTACGCCACGATATTTGGACACGTTACTACGATAATCCAGCAGATGACATCGGCAACGGCGAAGTATCACGATATGCTGAACAACGTGAGGGAATTTATGAAACTCCACGAGGTACCGAAGGCGCTTAGCGAACGAGTTATGGACTACGTGGTCAGCACCTGGGCCATGACTAAGGGACTGGATACCGACAAGGTTCTAAATTACTGTCCGAAGGATATGAAGGCAGATATTTGCGTCCATTTAAATAGAAAGGTCTTCAACGAGCATCCGGCCTTCAGGTAAATAAACAAACCGAAACTACACAAAAAAAAAAAAGTTCCAAATGTCGAAACCCGGCTCTGTAACGCCTATTAGGTGTTTGCAGGTAACTAAATCCTCGATATCAACTTATCGTTTTTCCATCTTTGAAGATGAGACCATATTTTTAAACTAAACGACACGTAACAACTTCCTGTTATTTTTGTTTACAGATATTTTGTATTTTGCAAATCTGAACCTCGGAGGACCAATTTTTATAGGGTTTTGAATGTTTTTAGTTTTTTTTTCCCCAGCAAATTGAATTTTGCAAATCTGACTTCAAATTCATGATCAGCGACCCAAAAAACCATGTCGTATCTAATTTCATGAAAATTCGTTTACCAGTTCTCAAAATATCGTAATTTTTATTGTATTTTTTACAATTTTGTTATTCAAATAATTGAAACAGTACTGAATTGATCAAAGTCGAAATTTTAACAGAAAAACTGCGTCGATTGAGCCCAATTCGGTAATAATCCGCGTGCTTATTATCCAGACTTTATCATCCCGACAAAAATTCGACCACACACATACACGCAGACACCCAGACCTCAAACTCAAAATAATCAGAGGTGATTTTCTAGAACGCAAAACGTGGAGATGTTCACAATAATTTTCTCTTTTCTCTGAAAATTGAAAACAGAGAAACGGGAAGTTGAAAATTGATGTTTATTGCAGCGTTTCCCCTCAGACAAAAAAAAAAAATAATAACAATTGTACCTCTTCCTCGAGACATCGTCGAGAAAGCAAATAGAAAATGTATCCCATCGTCAACCGCAATGGTGTTACTTTCAGTTAATATTGCAAACCCTTCTGGTTGCTGCACCTATACATCTTGTTTCAGTTTAAGGTTTCGTACGTTGCAGACTGGCCTCGGATGGCTGTTTAAGAGCCCTGGCTATGCACTTCACGATGTCACATAGCGCACCGGGGGACCTGTTGTACCACACCGGAGAATCTATAGACTCTTTATGCTTCATCGTTACCGGGAGTCTGGAGGTGATACAGGACGACGAAGTCGTTGCAATTCTGGGTAAAGGAGACGTATTCGGGGACAGTTTCTGGAAGGATTCCGCCATCGGTCAGAGCGCAGCCAACGTCAGAGCTCTGACCTACTGCGATCTTCACACCATAAAACGCGATCGACTGCTGGAGGTCCTCGACTTCTATCAAGCATTCGCCAACTCCTTTGCTCGCAATCTTGTCCTCACTTACAATCTACGCCATCGGGTGAGTCCAATATTCATTATTATTTCATTTCATTTCATTTTATTGTGTTCAGATTTCAACAGTATCAAAAGACGATAACAATTAGCTGCGAATGAATTATAAATAGGTATAATCAAAACAGCGATCATGATGGAACGACTATGCGCCGAAAGGCCCAATTCCGAATATGAGAGTACCGAAATAAGAGTTTTGCACGGTTTTTTTTATCAAGCATTCAGCAAAACCGTGCGAAACTCTTATTACGGTGCTTTTTCATTCGGAATTTCGAGCCCCTCCAAATATTGAGTGTTGAGTTTACAGCAAATATCATAATTACATAACATGGATATGTAAAATTGTGTATAGTAATAATGTTAAGATCACACTTAAAAAACAGTCGATATTTGCAAAACAGCAACTTATTACCTAAACAGTGGAGAAGAATACAACAATTTGAAATTACTTATCTAATAGATTAAATTAGGCCATTGAGATATTGCGTTTATGTTTCACATATAACATATTATAACAGCTAACAATATGATATCGAAGTCCATTTCTCTGACATTGCCCAATAACGATATGATAATAATATTTGCAACAAACAAAATTTTGGTACAAGAAAATAACATTATCAATATGATACATAATAGAACCTCGCTACAGATTATCGTAAGAATATTCCGTGAGGATGATAAAAAAAAGGAGCAGTACCGCGTCTATAGACACTATCTTGATTATTCTCTTGTTTGATTGTTTTTTATCCTTTTTTCTTATCTCTAAGACCTTCGCTGTGCAGCGTTTTACCAGCCAACTCTAGCATCACCTTAGCCGCCGGATCTTTGTCAAGAACCGAAGTCCCCCTCTCGTTCTCTTCAATTTCTGGGATAGGCCCGACCCCCCAAACTTCGCAGTGTTTTATAGAGAAATTTTCCGAACCGCTAAGTTGAACGTAATTTTGAAACGTCGTACAAGTCGGACTGGACTTTCCCGAGCCGTATTCACAGTCCAGCCACAATCCTGGATAATTGAACTGACCGCCCATCAGCAAACCGTTGGCCATGGTCTGCTGATGCAGGTTCAAGTATTGGTAATGATTGTTGTAGCTCGTCGACGGGAAAGTCAATATATTCGGTTCTAGTTTGAACAAGTAGCAAGAATCATTGCCGACGAAATTCGGACTCAGAGACCAATTGTCGGGAGCGAATCCCCCGAACACGTGATTATCCGTGTCTTGAATAATGATCAGAGTAGCGCCCTGCATTGATATTCTTCCCAGCATCGTGGAAAAAGATTCGCCGTGTATTTGACTGGAGAATAAAAATCTCCACTCGTTTCTCATCTCGTGAGGCAGAGTCAGGTTCAAAAATAGAACATCGCTGAGTCCCAGGATGCTAGGGAAGTGCGGTATGTTCTCCAGGCCTCTGCAAACCGGCAATAAATTAAGATCGTTTATCTTCAGGCTCGTATTTTTGTCCCCCTTCTTTTGCGATATCAGAAACAAATTCTGAAACACGTGGGACTGAATCGCTTTGAAGTTAGCTGCTTTTGAGAACCAGCTCTCAAGCTCGTCCGACGTTATATCTTCCCCGCTTCCCACGTCCTCGCAGATGCTTTGCGAGTGAAGATTCGTCCTTCTCGTGTTCAACGCGCATCCTATGGAACTCCAGCTACCATAATTTGGGTTTCCGCTGTTCTTCTGAAGCCTCAAATACGAGTTTACCGTCGCCTCGACGTACTGGACGAAACAGGCCTTCGGAATCTCGTATTTTTGCTCGCTTTCGGAGAAACCCTTAAGAACCAGAGTCGTTCTCTCATCCGCGCTGCCTCTCACGGCGAAAACGTAGAGACGACCAAAGTTCTCGCCGTTTATGGCGGACAATTTTTTACCCGGTTCGTGACACAGAAATTTTACAACAAACTGGAGCAGATAGTCGTCCAGGTGAGTGGACCAGTGCTTGAACACGTCCTCTCGTTTTATAGAACCGGAACTTCGGGACATTGATTTAAACAAATTCTCAACCAGACTCTGCTCCTCCGTCGATAGCATGTTACCCGACGGAGACGAGCGGCTCGTACCGTGACCCATCTGAAAAATTTTCACAATTTTTCCCATATATTTTTTTTTCGATTCATCAATAATCGCGAACAAAATTCTTTAAATTGTTGAACATCGAGGCAGGAAAAAATGAGCGAACCTTTGTTTTTGATGGGAGATTTCGTTGCCTTGGCTCAGGGCTTGTCGTCTGTGTCTTGTACGAACGGAAAGAGGGAGAAATTTAGCGCCTCGGTGTTCACATCACATCACATGGTTGCGTAGAGTTTGTTACGTCTCCCCCACGTCCCGCTAATTCGATTGTTCAACTACGTGACGATGAACAGACGGTCTTCTGTCTTTTGTCTTTCGTCTTGTGACGTTTTTAGGTTATAATCAAGGATTCGCGAAGTGTGTGGTATTGACTACCGACATTGCGCATGTCTGCCTCAGAATTTCAATTATTTCTCACCCGACGAAAATTATTCAACTATGAATTAATGATTGACATTTCAGGGATTGAAATTTATTGAAATATGAACCCAGATCGTATCTAGTAGAGTAATCGACACTCATGATCCGATAATTGATAAGCTATCGTTTCTTTTTTTTATTGATTATCAATCAAAAACGATCGAATTGTTGATGGGTCGTATTTGTAGAAGAAAAAAAATTATCCTCACGGTGCAAATTCGCTACGAATTTATTACAGTCTCGATACAAATGAGAGAATATAAAAAATATGATATTTGAAAATATTACGAGTTCGTAATTCACCCGCTGACGTCACGAACTCACTGGATCACATCGCGCTTGCGCAATTTTAAGGGTTGTCGAATGTGATTGGTCACGCCTTGATATTCGAAATTTGAATATTCAGTGAGATCGATCTAAATTATCTCAATTACAGACAATATAAAGGCAGGATAAAGAATATTTTGACGAATATTTTACAAGCAATAAAAAATCGACGTGAATTAGAAAGAAAATGGTACCGAAAAAAATTACGAAATAAATGTTTGATCTAGTCTTTTAGGAATAAAGAGGAGAAAATCGCTTTTCTGAAAAGTGGCTACTAAACTTTGGATATGGATATACCTTCAATCTCTTTACAGTAAATTAAAAAAAAATGATGAATACATTAAATATAATTTAAATCAAATATTATAAATAAAATTTTTAAATAAAGAACAAAAATTATTAGATAATAAATTATTTTAAATGAAATGATGAATAAAACTTTTAATTTTTTATCTAAAATAAAAAAATTAAGGAATACTTTATTTGTCTAAAGATAAGATTCTTGCTACGATTTTGACTGAGTAAAATTTTTTCTTCTAGTTGATCTTCAGAAAGGTTGCGGATGTTCGTCGTGAAAAGGAGCTAGCGGAGCGTAGGAAAAACGAACCGCAGTTGGATCAGACGCAGGATCACCTTGTGCGGAAGATTTTTTCTAGGTAAGAGAATTTTCGTGATGATTATTAGAATAGATTAATTATTAAAAACCAGTATTATTCATACTTTTATATAATGTTACATCGGCTTATTTATAAATGTCAAAGAAATTGAATATGTACAAACATGTGCATAATATCTATATGCCTCTCGTTGTCCTTCTTGATTCGATTACGAACAATCAAACGACTCATAATATTCAAGAAAGGAAGAAAAAATATCATAGTTACTCGAGTTGAAGATTTTTCTATCTCATCACATGATTTTTTGGAATTATCGATATTTTCCAACTACTGATAACATCGGGGATAATTTTTGTCATTTTTTATTCACACTTTCACTTCATTAAAAAAAAGTAGAATCTGGTATTCATAGTTGAAATAGTAGGTTTTTTTTACCTACAAACTGAGGTGGTCTTCGATTCGATAGAAGATACACTTAGAGAATTATTTATATGAAGAATAATAAGTGTTGTTTTTTAATTTTTTTTATTCTGGTACAGAGCGACGATGAATTTTTTTATCATTGGATATTGAATATTGAGTATTGTCAAGTATTATCGTAAGTTTGAGGGATAGATTATGTAAAACGATGAGGGTATTTCTTTATGTGATTGTCGATTGTTGCGCTGGCCCGTGAAAAGGTTCAAGACGGATGGAGAACCCCTAATGACTAAGATGCTGACATGTCATCATCAGGATTCAGACGAGGAGCTCACTGTCAACGTTCTTCCACCATGGCCCAGTTTTAGGCAATTTCATTTATTAATTTCTCCATTTTTTCCCACTTTTTTAATTCTTACATAATACATATATTATAAATATATAATATTTATATTCCGTTATCGTAATTCAATATGTGTCATCTTTCGATATGAATATCATTTTTACTATCATTATTACATTTTATTAGTGTCTTTTGTTCTATTTTTATTACGATTTTCAATAGAGGGACTGGCTTATATAATTGTCAGATTTTTAAACAAATCTTTTTGTTTTCTTAATTACATGAATACATTATTCGATCAAATTAATTATATATATAATCAGCGTCTTTCGAGAAGCATTGCGGATATCTTTGATCAAATGACTGTTCTAATTTGAAAGAAACTGAATATATAGATTACATTTATATTGATATCGAAAAAAATTTCTTGCATCTAAAACCGTAAAGAATAGATAATCATTGATATTATATATACGTTGAAGAATCAAAGACCACGTTCCCATCTTATCTCGAATATGGAATTCGTCAGTATATTATAGATAAATAGTATCAATTGATTAATTGTAATTTTATAAATGGCTCATCCTGTATTTTGGATAAGGTGGAAATTGTTTATAATATCAGAATGCTAGAGTGCTGTAAAAATATGCCTTTAGAGATTGTGCGATCCTTCTGAATTTAGAATCTTTACAGCGTTACAGTAAATCGTATGAAATCTCAAATTATAATTAACTTGGAGAAAAAAGTCCTGAATATTTATTTTGTTTCTACAGAGAATACATTTTTCAACTTATTTTTGTCTTCACTAAACTTTTTGTCAAAGCAGTTCGGGTATGAATATTGAATCTCTTGGCCGTAGATCATTCGAAATCAAATTTTTCGAAATTAAAATTAAAGAAAAAAAAAACCTCCCTGAATGAATAGAAAACTCACAATAGCAAACCACCGCCTTTACCCTTTTTTTACCAATTAGATAATAATATTCCACCTGACAAGAATATTTAATTAAAAAATAAATAATGAAATACATAAACAAATATGCGGGATTTTATTGGGTGCAGGGACAAAGTTTTGATCGAATAGTCATTCTCTCGATGCTTTTGTATTAATTTACATTATATAATTCAATTTCATTCATGCATCATTCAAAGAACAATAATTAACATAATCATCACTTTTGGAATCAACTCTAGGTTTTTTTTTTTTAATGTCAAAATAAAGTTGACTCTTCCGTCTGAAACACATCTGAACACATGTATTTTGTTTCTTAATTATTATAATCTTTATAGTCGATTAACGAAATGTAACTTGAACTATTTTTTGAAATGTAAATATTCTATTTTTGTAGACAAGTAACAGAGATAATGCTTTTTTACAAGATTTTTTGAACAAGAAAAGTATGATTATCATACTTTTCAAGGTAAAGAGTGGCTTGTTCCATTACGCTTTTACCTAAATATATTATATAAACACAATGGAATGCATGTGACAGACACCCTCTAGGATTCAACTTTCTCTTTTTCACTGATATTTTTATGAATATAATTATATATTATATCGATACTCAAATCAATACTAAATGGAGCTGTTGCGCAAAGTTTCTATATAAAAATCTAAATAAGAATATTCAAACTTATCGATATCATAAATAAAATCAACGGCTCCACGTAATATTTGTACATGAAATGAAAATCATCCTGTACTTTCATATTTACCGTAAATTTTATCCCTGTAGGCACCTTGTAGGTTGCTCGTGAACACCGCTGGAGCTGTACCCTAGCCTTGTAGCTTTGTAAAGACAAAAAAAAACAGAAAAAAAACGATATTTCTTAAAAATACCTTCGTACTTTTAATCGAGCTAAATAATATCTTGACGTCAAGAAGATCAGTTTATTAACAGAAAATTGAATTTGTTTTGATACAGGTTCCGCAGAGAGAGGCATAACACTGACGTCGAAAAGGCGGACAACAAGGATAAACAGGACGGAGAATCTTCTTCTCATTCGAGAAAAATTTCTTCGAGCGATGAGAACAGCACTAGCCGCACAAGACCCAGTAAATGGGGACGTCTACTGGGAAGTTCTAGTCTAGACTCAAGCAACGAAGCGGGAGCTAACGATACTTTTAAACGTTCTCTAAGCGCCAGGGATTCGAGACCGAGTTCAAGCGCCGGTACGAACAAAGTTTTCCCAAAATTGGCGAAGCTCGGAGCGCCCGGGGCTACGATCGAGGAAGTCAGTGATTCTGAGACTCTTAAAGAGCCGCATGTACAAAATTTGAGTGCAGATTCTAAACAGTTGACTCTTAGAAGGCTGGAGAGTTACGACGGGGGTCTTATATCCCAGCCGAATAACGACAGAGAGATTTTAGCAGCCGTACTAGAAGTTAAGGTCGATCTAAAGCTTGAAGTTCAAAGGGTTAATCAGAGATTAGCTAAGATAGAGGACATGCTACAGACTCTGATAAGCCGTGTGTCGGTCAGTAGTCCGCCAACGTCCGTCGCCCCAGCACACAACCAGAGCGTTTCAACCTCGACACATTCGCAGAGCTCCAGTTCTGTCAGTGTCGGGGTTTCGACCCAGGCGGACAACGTCGAAACGAAATCTGTGGATTCTAATAAAGATTCGTCGTTGTGCGAACGTCTAAAATTCCAAGATTATACTCAGGCGCATTCCGATCGTGCTAAGGATGTAACGGAGCGACTTATGAGCTCTTCTAGTGAATATAAAGCCCCGAAAGAGTTGCTGGAACGTTTAACACAGGCTTCAACCTCTAGGGACGACGTGAATCCCTTGGGACCATTAATTTTGCGAAAACGTAGGAGCAAATCGCGGAATAAAGGTGCCGCGCCCCAAGCCCCGCTGGCTACCCAGCCTGTAAGTCCTTCCGATCCGACTGAAACGACGCAGATGCTCGAGCCCGCCGAGGAGTCTGTTACCTCGAGCACAGAGGCCAGAACGGAAAGGCTAGAGAGGTCGGAAAGATTAGAACGAAAGCGGCCACCACCCAGACCTAGAGAATATTTATGAAAATTCGCTTATCGATTTAAGAAATTATTAGCAAATGGCCAAGTTTCAAAATATCTTGTCTAGTTTTTGCGCCTCAAAATCACATCGATGGTAGATTTTTTTATTTCCAACATTATTTAGTAACATTTCATGTAGTCTTGGAAGCTAGTTTCAGTTTTAGACTCCTCCCGCACAGAGTAACACCGTTGGGGCGCAAAATCAGATCAGCAACATTTTTTTTTCAATAGGAAAAAAAAAAAAAGAAAAACTACTTTGTAATAATGAATGTTCGAAGTTAGAAATTTTGTTTTTGTAGGAAGGCTGTAGAATATCCATTTAGGTTCTTGTGAATTTGCTACGATAAGAATACAGAAAACCAAATTGGTATGAATTTGTGAATGTATTAAAAACTGTCCTCCGCATCTTAGAATTTATTAATTATAACTTCAATTTTTCTACATTCTTAACTAATTTTTTATGAATATTTAGAACTTATCCTATACTCATTTGAATTTGAACAATCAGTCAGCACTAATTCTGTGCTGAATCTTGAATTAATTCTATGGACCAAAAGAATTTTGTACAGTAAACTACCGAAAGTCTGACAAACATTGATACTTGACTTGATGTTTTGTTAATTGAGATTACAAAATACACACCGCTTTCTTCCCATATGAGGAAAAAATGGTATAATTTTCGAATCTTTAATTTGACGAGATTCAGTGTAAATATATGTTATCCGAGCTTGTCAGTAGCAGCTTTACAAGCGTAAGTCGATATTCTAATGGTCGGTTTGTAAAAGGCGCCTCTTAATTTGCTTGCTATAAAAATACCTACACATCCTACGAGTCATATGATAATGTCTAATTGATAACAAACATTATGCAAAGTAGCTAAAAAAAAAGCTGCAGAATGTGATATGGAGCAAGGCCACATTTGTGCAATAATAATAGCTTGCGATGGCTTTTTCGGACATCGAAATGTTGAACAAAAATACAATATTAATTTTAAAAAAAAAGTAAAAAGAAGAAGAACTAGTGTAATTTATTTATTATTAATTAAGATATCGAATGGGTAGTTACTCACTTTTGACTTTAAATTAAATTGAATCTATGGAAAAAAAAGGAAGAAAAAAAGAAGTAATAATAATTAACACCCGAAAACTCGTTGAAAATATTTATATTCATGTGTATATGTATATAAATGGTATAAATACATAGCATAAATATATCCATATATATATATATACACTTATTTATATGCGTATTATACATAAATATAAATAATTGAATAAATTTTATTAGGAAAGTTTATTACACGGTCTATTGTAAGAAATGATATAAAACGAAGATAAAGAAAATGAAGTTAGGTTTTTACTCGGGATGCCTGAGAAATTTTTAGAAATTTTATATTTGATGCTTAGCTATAGTTATCTGCCTAAATAAATAACATAATTTATAATCAGGAACTAAAGTTTAAAGCTAAGGAAATTTAACTAAGAAAATAAACTTGTTAACTTAGCCAGCGAGCCTGTAAAGCAATCCCGTTTGTCTGGTATAATCAATCAGTTAATAGAATTAGTTGAAAAAAAAAGAAGAAGATATTACCGTTATTTAGCGATTACTAATCTTAATACCAGCAACGTTTCGTTCTGAGTTGTGATTTTTATAAGATGTACGATAGCTCTTTTGCTCCGACGTGTAACACGTACGACGATGAATCATTCATTTTTCAACATGATATGAAAATAATGCATTCTACATAAAAAAACGATTGTATAATATAAATCATAATTTACGAGCTTGTTTTTAGCACAGTACGAATACTTGGAAGTTGATGTTAAAAGTTATAAACGTTTCTGGTATTATTATTCGTGATATAGTAGAAACAGGGATTTTCTAATGCTGTGCGAGTTCAGCTGGGCTGATGAAAGAATAGAACGTTGTTGTTGTTTATTTTAATTTTATTTTCGTTGATATTTATCACCGGGGAACATTACAACATAATGACAAAAGGATTAAAAGAAAAAGAAGGATAAAATGCGTACTCGGCACTCCCAGTAGCCAAATATAGCAATACTAGATATTATAATTACAAAAAATATTACAATATAAAATATTATTGATAAACGAATAGTCAAAGAGTGCAGAAAAAAATATACGCGTTTTGAATAGTTGTCTACAGAAAGTGATTTTAAAAAAAAAACTGAAACAAAGATAAAAACTCTTAATCCAATTGCCTTCGTTGTTGAGCAGCCTGTAAAATTTCACAATTCTCAAAACATTGCAGAAAAACTTGCGTACTATACATTCATACATTCACACATTCATACTATGATTATTGAATCGTAAAAAAGTTTGTACCGTTTCTTGTAAATTATTAACGAAAAAAAGTAATAAATAAATAAAATTAATAAACTGCCGCGGTATTATAATATTCTGCCATAATACAGCGAGCGACGTAAATTCTTGTCGAATATAATACGATGCAACTAATTATATTACCCCTACAGGGAAACGTTGGAGATACATCTCTGTAAAGTCCAACTGCAAATTCATAATAACCGATTCAGTGCTTATAATATAAATATACTCTTGATATTTCACAAGATCCAAAACCCACCGTGTCGACATTATGTTTACACATCTATAAGAAAGTCATAGATTATTTTATTAATAAAAGAATCGAAGATATAATGTTGTATCGTTATTTTTCGTGTTAATTAATTAATTTCAACTCATTCTTTGGGAATAAGCAAATTATCATATTATTATATTTACAGAAAATTCATGTGAATATCGAAAGGAGAGAAATATAATGAATAATCATCAAAGCATAGTACAAATATGTAAGATATCTGTAAACACATTGATTGATTGCGTTTAAATTTGCATTATCAATAATTACCAAGGTTGAAAGTTTCATCATATCGAGGGAAGAAAGAAAAAAATTGTGCTATTTCCAATTATGATGCTCGTTAACATTTGAATATATAATATTATGATTGTTTTTGTGAACAAAAAAAATGTATAAAAAAAATGGAGTATTGTTAAATATTTTCTTCATGATTGGAATAGAGTTGGTCAATACTAACAATGCAATAATCTACGCGACGTGATTGAATGAAGAAATGTAAAAAATATGATTAAAATTAAATATAAAAAACGCATAAAAACGTTGACCCGTTGAAACGATTTGCCGAAGATCTATAATATTAACTTCTTAAGTAGAATTAAGAATTCTAAATACATATGTGAGATACTATTCGCAAAATTACGATATAGTGTGATTGAAAATCTAAGGGATGTGAGTTAAAGCTGATAATTGTTTCTTCTTTTTCATTCTAGTAACAAATTGCTATTGTTATATTATAATATGCAACGTGCATATAATTATAAATATCCACTTGATACTTTACACTTAAAACAAAAAACATATTATACATTGTTGACGATTGAGAGTCTTTAGTCAATTTTTAAGTATTAATTATCATTAAATCTAAAAGCAAGCATGGAATCATGAATATCAACAATTATTGCTAAAATAATGAAAGAAAAACTATGAAAAGTATAAGAAAAAAAAACAAATTGAAATGCAGTGCATTTTTATTCTACTTATAATTGGGATCTTCTGATAAGTGAACAGAACTCCCATAACAAGCCTTTCAATGACAAAACGCATACTTGTATATTGAAAATATACTCAAAATATGAAAAGCAAAAGTATTCTGAATCCTCATGTTTTCCTGGTCTCGTTCGTCAAAGTATATGCGCACAGGAAGTAAACTGAATTCATCAAAGTATTATTTGGTAAATGGAGTGACATCATTTTATTGTACAGTTTCGATAGCTCGCTACAATAATTGATATAAATTATATGAAACAATTGTGTTAATCCACCATATAATCAGATCATTTTTCAATTGAATAATGTAGCTTCCTACTTCGATATTACTAAATTCACTTTGCTTTTTGTAAAACGTGAATGTAGAAAGCCGGGTCTTCGATCTGGTCCAACGGTTTGAAATCACCGTATATGGTGTGTTTGGCGGTACGATGAAATGCTGCCGCCAGCATGTCCTTAAAGATTGTGAGTCTGTGAGGATAATAAGATAATCTGAATTCGCTTATATTCTCCGGATCATAATCTTTGCCATTTTCACCACTCTTATTATCCCCCAAGTCGATCAAATAATCAAAGGTAACTATCGCTGGTTTACCGCATACGTATAACACCGAGGTCTTGATATCGGTCATGTGTGAACTCTGAAACGAAAAATCAAACAACAATTCAAGCTTTTCTACATTTGAATCATTCATGCGTTACACAATAATCTTCAGCATAGCTCACGTTGTAATATATGCATTTCGAGGGTGTCATTCCCGTCTCTATTATGTGGTCATAATTCCTGTGGTCGATCAGCATCAGACCACCTGGTTTCACGCAACGTTCAAAATTTGCAAAAGCCTGCCTGAAATTATGATTATTTTGTTGAATGTAATCAATGTGAGTTCAAGCAAGAGTCAGATGCATACTTTTGTTCTCTTTGATCACCAACAGAATCAGGCATGTGTGCGAAGCTGTTCCCCAGACATATAACAGCGTCGAATCCCTCGCCAATCAAGTGGCTTATACTATCAGCCAACGAGAGCCAGTTCGCCTCTTCAATAACTGGCAGAAATATATTAATGTGTTAACTAACGAACCGATAACGGAATGGGTAACAAATATGTTGTTGTTATTGTGAAATAATATAAATCATGTAATATTTTCCGCAGGGTGTTTATCTCTGCCCTCGCATGATGTTAGGCGGAGAGATCTCATGGTTCCCAAACAGCAACAGATTGCACAATGACCTTTAACTCATATGAAAAAATGGCACGCGCACTATCGCTGTGAAATATTCTCACATGACGTGGCAATTCATTTCACAACATTGCAGATTATGGTTTATAACGAAACCCAGATAGCCATACGTAGTCAGAGTCATTAAAAAAAATAACTGTGCTCAGCGGATTAGTTCTAACGAAGGAACTCTTCGAATAGAATGATTTTTTAATGATAAAAAAGGATTCTTACTCCAGTTATCGAAAGCTTTTTCTTTTCGGCGTTCCCACCTAGCTTTCAGTGCATATTTCAACATCTTGTCCGAAGCGTCGACGCTAACAACTTCAAATCCTTCTTCCAAAAGCATGACGGAGTCTATCCCAGTTCCACAGGCAACGTCAAGGATCCTATGGCAGTTGTTCTTCCTCAACAAGCCAACAAGGAACTCCTTGTAATTACGAGTACGGGATTTCTTATCCCCGATGAAGACTTCCCATACTTTCGCAGCTCGCCCATCCGCGTACTGATCTCTAACACCTTCGGCTGGTGTTCCGAGGGAACGGGTGCGGAACACAGAATCCACCATTGTGGATATCAGTTGAATCTTGTGCTCCTATCACAATCAAGATGTGTGAAAACAAATTCAATCTGAAGAGTAGTTGGGGTGTCATAGATTACCTCTTATCAAAATCTATTGTAAGATGATGTACTATGAACGGCTTTGGAGTTACCAATTGAAATAATCTTACGTCTAAAACAATAAGTAATTAACTACTCACTGAGCTCACGAAAAGCTGATGTATCTTAAGCGGCGACGGCGAGTGAACTCAAGAGCTTCAAAAAAGACACCCTTATTTATACTCTTACGGAGCCTTACATCATTGGTTCGGCTCATTACAGTTGTTTACATCACTCATGATATGTTCCTCAATAATGATGAAACATCTTAACATATTCGCTGATATCTGACGATACAGATACGTCTAAAATATTGCTGATCTGAGACAGATTGAAATGTAGTAGACAGACAATTTATATTCAAGAATAGGGGCCGTAAATATTGAATCGTTCAAATATTGAATAATCAGTGTTTTCGAATTTATTAATTATTAATCATCGCGACGAGATTTTTTTCTTATCTGCTCTTTGACCATGGTCGATAAGAGATTCGATATCTTGTTGCTAATTCGTTTAGCACATGGCACATAATTACTTCACACATGCATGCGATCCTGTTAAAAATTGAGCGAATGCAGTTTCTCGATGCGTCGAGAGGATGCAGCTGATCCTACAGTTTTTATCAGTATTTTCAAGTACCGATTGCACCTGCTATCGACATTGGGAACAGTTGTTGATTATTCATAACGTGAGGGAATAAAAATAGTTGATTATTGTATAAGAAATAATATATTTCTACATTTCAACAATTTTAGTAAGTAGTAGGCCCTTAAATTTCTATAATACATGCTGGAGATACGGTATCTCTTGCCTGTGTTTGAAAACCGTTTTTCAAATATAAGGCACTTGACGCAACAATAGCGTTTAAAAACAATTTCAATAATCAAAACGTGTTGATTAGTGTACATTATCAATTAGAATCTATATTAAGTCAACTCTCGTAAAAATTTTGAACATCATTAGTTCTGGCCGAAGTGTAATTTGATTAACAGTTTTTAGACGGATTTTTGTATAGATATTCACATATTTGCGCCCCTTATGAAGGCGTTTTTGTGAATTTATTTTTTTTGTTACTTGTTGGGAATTGTATTATTTTATGGAATGTAATGATAAATACTGTCAGTTACATTATTTTAAGCTAAAGTAACATTATAGATTATAAAATCCTATTTATGAGATGGAAATTCGTATTATAGAATAGCGCGTGCTGAAATTTAAATTTTATACAGTGAAAATAATATGCCTTTGGTTAATGGACATTTCCTTTTTCTTAATTACAATTTGTTAAAATTCTAGATAATAATACGATGCAGAAATGGGTATTAATAACTATAATATGATTGGGAGTAACGAATCTAATCTATTTCATGATCTGGTTTCAATTTCAATAGAATTTCAACAACATTAAATTCGACAAAGTTCTAATCAACTAATATAACTGATCAAGTCCTTGAGACTTACGCCTCGATCAAATTTCCATTAATTTATCATCAATAATACAATAGAATCATGTGATTTCAAAATGCATAAGAATTCATAATTGATTTATCGACAATAAGTCGAGTGCGATTTCATGTCTTAAATATCTAAAAGTTGAATTCAATGATTTTTTTTTTCTCAACAGTGCGGAATGTGTATGAGTGAATTTCGGAATACTTTTTTTTTCAGATTATCCTAAAGATAACAAGACTCTTGAAATTTATTGCAGTACTTTATCGTACTTTGCTACATCTGCATAAACCAGATTTTGTTTAAATATAAGAGAAATATGCAATCACCCTCCACAGGGCAGCCCAGCAGTCTTTTTTTTTCAAATTTGTAATATCTGGTGTACTAAGTTTATATCATAACAGTAATTATAAATTATAGTATAGTATACATCATGGCTCTTTAGTTTAGCAGCTATTATTCCTTCGCCATGTATCTGGCTAATGTGTAGATTGGTGGAAAGTAATACCAAATATTATAGGTAATGATATTTTAAATTAATTATTTACATTTTTTTTTCACTCTTCAATCAATATTAGTTTTTTTTTTTATTGGTAAGGCACTTATAGATGATATTGTTTGCTAAAATTTTGTGAACCAACTACCGTTGCCATCGCGATTATACCATAATTATCTTGTATAAAATATTTCAATCTCAATATTTCAAAGCTGCCATTTATTCACGATAAAATGAATTCATTCATATCAAAAGGGACGAGCTGTGTTCTACCGGAACACAAATAACACTGATTTGAATTTCACACTTCAGGCTCTTGATCACGACTGAACTCATTCATGCAATTTCAATCCTACATATTACGAAATGTATAACTATCATAATACCGTCATTGTTTGAATCAATTGCATCATTATGACTTCGTTTTAGCAGCCTGTAAACGACTTTATTTTCACACGTGTAAAGATTATTAAGAAAAATCTACTGTTAACGATAAAGTTAAACATGAAAGAATTTTATCGCAGCAGCCAAATCGATTGTGTACTGTACATATGAAATTCAATAATTACCTAATATGTATGCATAAATTATTCGAAGCAGGTAAATTCGAACAATATTCTCAATAATACCTCGTTCTAATACCATGTAACGTTTACCAAATCAAATCACAAAACTTCCGATGCATCTTTCATAAAACTGGCATCGTTTAATCGTCCGTCGGGAATTGTGATATAATATCGTATAAAATCTATGTTTTCCAAACATTTTTCAAAGTCCCTAACTCTATCGATTCAATCTAACGTGTACTCGTGAATAATCGTTAAAGAAAGAAACATCTTGTGTATATTATTAACAGTTCGTGTGCCGTGCACCGCGCATAAGCGGTATCAGTATGCTGGGACTTTGAGCTTGTCTCAAAAACGGATGTTGAAGTAACTCTGCCGCCGTTGCTCTCTGGGCAGGGTCGCGGACCAGCATTCTCTCGAGGAATCCTTGGAGCCGAGGACTCACCTGATGGAAAAAAAAAATATAATCATAATTTATGCCCGATTTTTTTTTTTTTATTTTTATTCAATGAATATCAACGACGAATTCACCTTGTGAGAATTCTTCAATTTCGGTGGTGGCATGTCCCTTATTCGCCTCATCGCTTGCAAAGGTGGTTCGTTGAAGAACGGCGGCTCCCCGTCGACCATTTCGATTATCATAATACCCAACGACCAGATATCAACTTCTGGTCCATATGGTAACCTGTTGATCAGAAATTAGATACGTCAAGTTTGAAGGATCATTTTCAACGTCTGTAGTGTTTTTCGGTCGATGATCGGAGCAATTATTACCTAGAAATTACTTCCGGACTCATCCAGTACGGAGTTCCGACCAGAGACTTTCTTTTTGGAAGTTCCTGCGAGACTTGGGCACAGAAGCCGAAGTCCGATAGCTTGACTCTACCGTCAGCAGCGAGAAGGATGGAATCGGACTTGATATCCCTGTGAATAACGCCCTGGGAATGCAGGTAAGCCAGGGGTTTGAGACACTGCGAACAAACTGTGGCTATCTGGCTCTCGTCCATTCTCGAGTGCGTTACGATATCCGTGAGCGCTCCTCCCTCGAGGTATTCCATGACGACCCAGAGCTCGTCGTTTACCAAAAAACTGTCGTACATCTCGACGATATTTGGATGATGGTAGTCCCGCATTATCACTACTTCGTTGAACAGCAATTCTCTTCTCTGCTGTTTCCGCAAGTCCATTTTCTTCACGGCCACCTGACGGTTCGTGCTCTTGTCGGTAGCTATGCACACGGTACCCGTGCTTCCCTCTCCTATTTTCAAAAAGTTTTCCAGATTCTCTCTCGGGTCTCCCCGGCTCACGACCATCTGCAAAGCCGCTCTGAATTGTTCGTGAGTTAATCTGTGCTCCGCGCTCTGCTTGTTAGCGTTGCTTCCCGACCCCGTGGCCAAATTTCCAGAGGAAACGGAACTCTTTAAGTTCTGATTTTGGTCGGGAGTAGAAGTAGTTATCGGGGGGGTCGCCGTCATCCCAGATTTCGACAAGTTGTGCATCGACTGAGACGACTCTATCGGCTTCTGAAAATGCGTGTGCATGTTCTGGGGATTTTCTGTAACTCCGTAAGCCTGAGAGTGCTTCGTTAGATTGTGAGAGCTCAGCTGACTCAGAGATCTCTGGGAAGCGATCGAACCGACCGGCGATATCTTTGGTTGAATTTTTTGAACCATCAGTCCGTGAGGCATCGGATGATCTCTCGACGACGAGTCGACGCTCGCAACCTGGAGTACAAAGACATCGTTAATCGATTGTTTATTATCGTACAGATTTCAGATTCTGTGAGATCCCAAGTACCTGGATGCTGCCGTTGTACGGACCCATGGACTGAGTGCTGTTAGAAGGTTGATTGAGCCTCTGAAAATCGTGATCCGAAGGCTGCGGGGTATTGGGACTGGAAATAGGTGCGTTGGTATTACCGATACCTTGTAAATTCGATATGGGGCTTAGATTTTGGAAGTTAAGCATGAGATTTTGACTATTTGAACCGAGATGAGTCAAATTTGGAGAAGACTGCATATTCGGATTAATATTTTGAACATTTTGAATGAAATTTGGTAAATTTGGATTAACGTTCTGTAAATTAGAGTTGGTATTTATATTCTGTAAATTCGAAGCCAAGGTTCCGGGATTCTGCCTGAACCCGTCCGTGTAAGAATGAGGCTTTCCAAAATTCGAGTACGCCTGGGGCTGGACGGGGCTCGTGGTCATCTCCTGCCCCTCCGGAACGGATGGCGGAAGGTTCGTGTTGTTTCTATAGTCTCTCCTGAGTCTCGGAGGGCTCGAGGACCTGAGGGAATTCGATCTGGCGACGTTGCTGGTCTTGGGTAATCCATTCTCCAGGGTTTTATCACCCGGTATTCTGATTCTAGGATCATTATGACCCCTGACAATGGTTTTCAGGTCCAATATCTCCGTCGGCGTTATCTCGCTCGGGTCGACCAGAGGCAAGGGTCGATTTGTCGGGTTGTTGCCGACTATCGAAGCCCACTGTAAAGGTAACCCAACGAATTTACCCTCCCGTTTATCGAAGCCTGTGTGAACCCTGTGCTCGAAATTTGTCGGCGTTGAGATTTGCGGCTTTTTCTTTTTTTTTGCAAACATTTTGGCAGGATGCTCGCAGAGTCCTGCAGACAGAATGAAAATGACAATGTAGGCGGCCAAATAATTGATAAAAACAATTGAACAAACATCAGTGACAGATGTGGCAGAGTTATCGCCACTGGATTGTGATAATTTAAAACACGAATAACTAGTCTACTACAGCCTGAATTAACGTGTTGAATCATCGAGGGTGAAGATGATTCGACCGAGGATTTTGAACCGCAAATTTTATAGTGAAATAAGAATCTCTTTGGGTTCAAAAAACGTTATTCAAAGTCGTTTAAAACATAGTGAAATCGTGATTTATTGTCGCTAATCTGGAGGAAGAAGCCAAGTGACAGCAACGCCTTTAAGTAGTGGCCTGATTTAAAAATATTGTCAGATTAAAAATATGGGTATTGAAATTCGGTTCGAAACTCACCCAACCAGCATCAAATAACACTTTCACACTTGGTTTGTTACACTTTAATCTCGATTTTAGATAAAAATTTATATCGCAAATTGTTTAATGCCTGTTCCCTTCAGCAGGTTGTTTGCACGGTGGCGCTCCTAGTAGACGAAGCGTCAATCGCGCGAGGAATTAAAATGGGGCGCTGTGACGTAAAAGTAACATGCATGTGTGGACGTTGAGACAGACACACGTAAGCGTGGCCTGAAGCCACTGTAAACGACAAATTACAGAGGAATGCTTCTACCGCCATCTTGATTTCATTTTTCTCTGTTCTTATACTTCTTTAACGATTTATACGCAGCCAATTACCCAAAATTGGGATTAATTAGATTTGTTTATTTATTTAGACTCATTTTTTCATCTTCTCTTTGCCTGATAAATTCATAGACTTTCGAAATCAAGACCGTTTCACAATAATTTCAGATATTTTTTCGATAGAAATTAATGCGCCTGATTCTATGCAACTTTCGGTGCTTCTTGAATTATTGAGAGACTGTACTGATGATCAATCAGATCGATCTGTGATAATCGTACTTTTTTAAAAATAAGGATATTATTCATAATCGAATTATAATTCATGAATTCAAATAGTAATATTCAAAAGTATTCAAAGCCCTATCAGAGATTGAAATGCTCGATCAATGACGATATCCACGAGCGCCTGATGAGCGGCAACCGATCGAACAGCGAGATAATATAACTCTCTACAATACCGGCGAAAAGTGCCGCTAATTCGAACTACTTTCGCGGTAGTAAATAAGCGGCAATAGATTTGAATTCTACGAATGAACTTTTGGTAATTTCTGAACAACTTGATGGGATGAACGGAGGTAAATTGAAAATTCTGCTTTTAGAGGAACAATACATATATACTTCTTTATTTATCTTCAATTCTCTTTGTACAAACTTTTCAGGTATCCACATCTACGATAAAAGGTGCAACATGGTATCACAATCTCCAGGATTGTAGATTCTCGCATTATTTAATTTCTTCCTGATAAAATTGCTACTCATATCACAGCATGTATTATACTTTCCTTGTTACGGTTGCTATCGTTTAATCGAAGTATTGACAGCCATCAAAGTATTCAAACGGTGGTACAATAATACATGTAATAATAACATTTTTAGGAGTCTTTAAAGCAATTAAAAAAAAATTCCACAAATATGTATGGAATGTCATAACTGTTAGTGATATATCTGTTTCGTTACGAAGGCACTAGAAATCGATGTGTTTCATTCAGATAGTCGTAGTCATACATGTTGTATGAAAATATTATATCATGCAGTATCAATATTATTTACAAAAATTTCCTAGTTGTCGCCAATAATTATCATGAGGCTCGTTCAAAAATATAATAAAAATCCTATTTTTTTTTTTCTTCACAACATTAGTTTTGTGCTATGTATACATATATATGTATACTAGTTTGTTATTCAGATATATTTACGTCTTGATTTCAACAAACGACTATACAAAATGAAAAAAAAAAACTTTCCTTTCTCCATCCACAGATCGTTTTACCACGATAATTAATCTAATCACAATTACATAATCTATGATCTCTCTTTCGTGAGTAAAAATGACTTTTTCAAGATCATTGTGCTGTTTTTAAAATAAATCTAGTCTATTAAAAAGATGCGTCATAGTCCATTCTGCAAGATATTGAATGCTGCTCCTAAAGCCCAACTCAATTCGTGATTATTTATCTTCTTATACAACTGTAAATGAAAAATGATAAAACAATGATTATAATAAACGAAGAAAAATACCAGCGGGTAGAAAAAATTAGATCATATTTTCTTAAACTCACTTGAAGTTTGGTCGTCGGTTGTAGATTGAAACCGTCTCGAAGCAGGACATAAATAAAGGTCAAGTCCAGACATACGAACGGCTGCTCAGTGTTTGGATAGTCGCAGCTTTCTTTGGCCTGTTTGAGGAAATCGGCGACGGTGACTGTCCCTCCTTTGTACGGATCAATGAGTCCGGCTTCGGTGGCCCGGTCAAAGTAATACGAGAAAGCCATGATATCACGGTTCTCCAGTCCCAGAGGTTTATTTACAATTGTGCCTACGTAGTCTTTGACTATGCCAAGACATTCCGAGAACCTGACGACGGGCATGTCCTCGTCAACTCCTGCGAAATTCTGCGTCTTGACAATTTTGTGCGTTCCGTTGCTCGGCCCTTTGACCAAGTAATCTACTCCGCCGTAGCTCCATTCGGTCGATATTATCGGATTGACACACTCCGACCGTATCTCGACCGGAGATTTTGATTTCTTATCCACAATCTGGCCATGGGTCAAAATCTCCTTCCTCGCAGCCATCAGACCCATGCCCAAATAGCTGTGGGTATAAATGCTGACGTTATTGTTGAAGGCATTGATGGTGTATATGTGCTTCTCCTGGTCCTTGATGTGGCTGCTATCGGGGGCGAACGTGACCTGGGTCGACCCGCCACCCAGGTCCAAAGCCGCCACTGTGTTCACGTCGCTCTCATGGTTCAGGGCGTTCAATCTATCCAGTAAGAAGTTAACGGTGAACCAGGAGAAGATCCCCTCGTCCGTACCCTCCATGATTGAGACGGATCGCTTGGAGGTGAGGAAGCCAGAGTTGGCGAAAAGCTTCTCGCACTCTTCTAGCAGCCTGTTGGCCTTCTCCTTGGGCAGTAGGCGCAGGCCGGCGGTAGCTTTCATGCTGAGGGGGGTATTCGCCCATTCGGATTTTGGAATGACGGCCTTTGCCTTGTTCAACAGGACCTGAAGGGACTCGGCGCCCTTGACTGGATCGTCGGCGAAAGAGCTAAGGCCGGGTTTGATTTGCTCGAACAATTCGTCGTCGAGTATGAAATTTCCGTTGATGATAGACTCGTGAAAGCTGAAGGCGAGAACGCGGCTCCCCGTCGATCCGGCGTCTATGATAACGGCGAAAAATGGTTTCTGGAGACTGAAAGAAAAGGCCAGACTGTCTATGACCCTGCCGCCGAGGGTCAGGGGCACCAGGGCGTTACCCAACGCCCCGTAGCCGAGTAGGAATACCCCGATTATCGACAGCATTACAATATATATTCTATTTCTGGGACGTGGTGCCCTTTTCTTCGAGCGCGATGACGTCTTGTTATGATTAGAGTCTCCATTTTGTGTTTCCAACTGAAAATTAATAAACGATTGAAATTTAAATTACCTCGTTGTACCGCACGGATACACGATAGCCGGCTGAAAGTGTTGCCGAAATAATCGAGAAGCATTACAAGCAGAATTATTTTATCACTCGGTTACGTAACAAAAACTCGTTTCAATTTTAGCTAGGAAGTAAATTATGATGTTGTATATAACGTGGCGTTAGTTACGTAACACTGCATCGTGAATATCTCCGGATTTGGTAATTTGTAGGTTAGGAATAATTGTTAAAACGTATAAGCGATTTTCCTGCGGTTGGATAAATTGGCGAAAACGAAAAAAGCGCGGAAAAAATTCTGCATGTGCACCGTGTTTGTTTTTAAATGTTATATTCCCGCGTGTATACGTACATGCCTACACATATGACGTGTACGTGTATGATCGTTGCGGGTTAGCGACGAATATCGCACATTTGATTAGTGATTTGAGTCTTTAGATCGTTTAATGAAAAACTTACGGGTATATAGGGTATGTATGGCATTTGGCGGAGGCCAATTTATCGATAATGAATGTAATAAAGCATTTGATTACACGACGGACAGCCGAGACGGTCGGACATAATAATTTTTATATGTGAAAATGCCACGTCACTTCGAACCGCAACAAGAGATCCGCGTGCATGTGGCTCTAGAATGATTGAATTTGAAATAAAAAAAGATTCTTTTTTTATTTAATGAATGTTCTAGATGAAAACTGTCTATTTTATTATCGATCGTAAACTTTACCTTTCTGTGTCTTAATTCCATGTTTGTTAATCAATTCGTTTTTTTCTTCTCTCGCTCTTATATCGTCAAGTAGAAAACATGCCAATGAAATAAGTAACCGTAGCTAATGACGACGAAGGCTCGTGTGCCAGTACACGGTGAATGTCTTCAATCTCAATAGACAACTCGATATATGCAGGCATATCCTACTCGAGCTAATGTTAAGACTAAAGAAAGCCAGATATACCACGAGATAACATTTCAAGGTTTTTTTATCTACAGACAATGAAAATATATCATTACATCGAGTATGAGATTAATATGCTATGAATTAAATTTTGCGCAATTAATCGAAATCACATTTAATTCTGAGATTAAATTTAACGCACACGCGATTTGTTATTGTTTAAAAAATTTCGCGTATCATCATCGTTACGTAATATCGCATCTGCGTGCGATATTGTTTGTTGACAGCATAGCAGAAAGAAATGTCAAGACCACGTGTAGGTGTTATAGCCCTATGGTGTATGACGTCATTTCTCAGAGACTGCGATTGTTTTTTTTTTCTTTTGTATTGATGCATTGCAGACTAGGATATGACGATGTTAGGAAGAAATGAGCTGGTTTTAGGCTACTAGAAATAGAATCTTATTAGAAGTCGGTAAATCTTGCGAAAAGTTAAAACTGCAGGTGTTGAACCTAGATTTAAAAATAACCCGAACCCGCGGTGTCATCAGTAGCGGATTTTCATACAAATACTTTGACCAAGGGCGAGTAGCGCCAGTGACGAGCGGTGAGCCGCTCTCGCTGGAACCTTGTGAATATTTATACCTACTACTAGTACCTCCCTCCTTTTCATTTATTTACGGACATTCGTACCGAAGTACATTGGTTAATTTCATCAACGATATTCTACGTGCGAATATAAACAATCGGTAATTATAGCTGATATTCTACTGTCAGAAACTCGCCTATACAGGGTGGAGAATTCCTAACGATGGAATAGTCTGAAGTTAGCTATAATCGGAAAAACAAACATTTGACCAATCCAATTCGGTCTTGAACACGTTTTTCGTTTCTAGCTAACTTCACACTGTATCGTCGTTAGGAATTCACATTTAAATTAACAAGCATATTATTTTTGTGTAGAAGTAAAAAAATCAAAACAGGATAAGATTGAACTAGGTCATTCACATTGTCATTAATAACCTGTAGTATAAATATAAAATTACTGAAATAGATCCAGAAATAAATATAAGCAGGGATATGTGTGACAGAAAACGACGGAATGACGCGTCTTTGTCCAAGTATTTTTCCCCCCTAGGCGTTAAAACAGTTGTTTTTTTTCAATTGTCGTAATAAAATGAGATAATGATATAATGCGATATACGTAGCACAGGTGATAAGCTCTGACATTTATAAGCAGTCTAACTAATATATAACGTATAAAAGTTACGTCGTATCTATAGGAAGATGAATATACATATGTCATAATATTTTATCTACTCAATTAGCAAATAAACGTAGAGAGGGAGACGCTCATTATTCCACTTCGTAGTATAGTTGCAAAAAAAAAGAAAAAAAAATACCTCGCAGAAGAAAAATTGACGATTATTGTTATCTTTGGTAGAATAAAGTCTCAAGTACCACTGATAACGCTTGTGTACATGTATCAGTTACGCAAGGCTGATTTCATTCGTCGCGTTACTCACAATCAGTTTTACGTCCATAAATACCGTGTTCTGTTTTCAGTTAACTTCGTGCACTACGATGCTCGATCGTAAGAGCAAAAACTATTGAATAAAGGAATCGTTTGAGGTAGAGAAATAGAATCTTCAATAATGGCGAAGCAAAGCGAAGGTCCCGGCGTTCTCAAACAAGCCGCGATACAAATAGGAGCCGGAGGATCAGCCGGTTTTGTAGAAGTATGCATCATGCATCCGATGGATCTCGTCAAAACGCGGTTTCAACTGCAGGTCAAACCCACCGCCCAAGATCCGACGTATTACACAGGCATCGTTGACTGCATGAAGAAAATGTACGTCAGCGAAGGACTCGGGGCGTATTGGAAGGGAATCGTGCCTCCGATTATCGTAGAGACTCCGAAACGAGCTGTCAAAGTGAGCTGCTCCGTTACGAGTCAATTGATGTAGTTTAATCTTCTATAACAACGTTTTTTCCTTCCAGTTCTTCACCTTCGAACAATACAAACAGTTTTTCTTGTTCGGCGCAAGCAGCCCAACGCCTCTGGTACGTGGTTGATTATCTTCGGCGGCATGTCCTGGAGCAATACTAACACATACTATGCTTCTCTTTGGGTTTTCAAATCGCCTTTGGATTTTCTCTGCGTACAGGATCGACGAGTTTTGGAGCCCAACACCCACTAAGATTCCCAAACCCCTCAAATCCCGAGCTAGGAAGGTGTGCCGTGACTCGGATGACGCATATGAGGATATAGATAATCCCTATAATGCAACCGGATTATATTGTGTTTTAGACTTTTTCATGCGCTGGATTTTTCGCCGGAGTGACTGAAGCAGTTCTGGTCAATCCATTCGAAGTTATAAAAGTACACTTACAGTCTAATCGTAAAAAAATGAAGGAGAGTCCGTCCACGTTTTTGGTCACGAAGGAAATAATACGGAGCAAAGGATTCGGTCTGAACGGACTCTACAAAGGCCTCAGCGCCACTGTACTGAGGAACGCGGTCTTCAACTCTGTATACTTCGGGTTTTATCATTCCGTCAAAGGCTATTTACCGATCAACAAGGACCCGTGGCTAGAATTTTTCACAAAGGTACATTTTGGAAGTTTCCTAAATATCTTTACGATAAATCTTGTGATATGTTTGAATTCTCGCAGGTGGCGATCGGTTTCACATCAGGAACCATGGCGTCGTGCCTGAATATTCCCTTCGACGTCGCCAAGAGTCGTATCCAAGGACCTCAGCCCAATCCAGATAGTGTTAAATACAAAGGAACATTCAGGACTGTAGCTATAGTTTATCGCGAAGAAGGGTTCGTGTGGAATCGCTGAATTATGGATGAATTTTAGTTTCTTAGACTGATTAATTGAATTATTTTCTTTCAGATTCCGAGCCCTGTACAAGGGACTGTTGCCAAAAGTGGTTCGTTTGGGACCCGGAGGAGCGATTATGCTCGTCGTCTATGATTACATGCACAAATATCTCACGCAACGATTTGCCAATTGAATCGGAAGAGATTGTTGAGTGGTTGTAAGAACGAAAGCCGGAGTGGTTGTGGAACGTACCTATTCTGTTTATATCGCGAAAGTCGTGTTTTAGCATTTACAAAAATTTCTAGACTTCTTTTATAATCAGAGTTTTAACTGAGAAAGTATCCGCAATTTAGTTGAAAAACGTTTTCTTAGAATCTCTTGATAGTTGCTTTTTGACTATGAGAATAATGGAACAGAATTATTGCCAGTTTTCAAGTGTCCTTTAATAAACATTATTTTACAAGTATTTCTCTATACCAAAGAAATGCGTTAATTCATTAATGTGTAACAAGATTTTAAACTAAACATCATTAATTATGTTTAATTCTATAACGAACCTCCGAGAGCTGTAAAAAAGCTTACTTACACATTTTCTTTCTCAACGTCAGGCAAATTCAATAGCAAAAATGTTGTCGAGATTGTAGAAAATGAGATGGAAACAATTGTTTGGAAATTTTATTACCTATCGAGAGAAAAACGCGAGTCAGCAGGACCAGCCGATAACTCAGTAATATTCTTTTTAATAGTTAATTAAATATTCATACTATACACCTCGACAATTTTTTTCCTAAAACGTTGCCAGACAATTATTCGACACCACAGCAAGCTCCGTTTTCATTCAATCGTCGCTGATGGTTGTAGCTGAAACTCAAATCACCAATCGATGAAAAATAAACTGTTGAAATATTAGTCCTCTAGTCGTTTGCTATAGAATGTATCAAGAATTTAATCAAAAGATTACGAAATCTCGCGAAAAATTGACAAAATTCAAGATTAGAAATGTACAAGTTGAAACAATCTGTTATTTTCTGTTCAACTCGATCCGATATGAAGGATGTTTGTACAGTTTGTCAGAGAAGAGCTAATCCTCTTATTTTAGAATTCTGTTATCTTGACTCGATCATAAAGTATTGCAGAGGAATTTAACGTCTGAACTATATGTGTGTACAGTATTACGTAAGAATCGTGTAGATACTTATACTCAACCTGTGGACATGTTGAAATTTTATTCAATACTCAATAGGTCCAACCGCAGCTCCAAAAAGTCCAAACTTGTTACGCAAGGACTGTAACCAATCCCAAACAATGAATTATGCAAATAGGACACAATATCTGACTAGCGAGGCCTAGGCTAGTTAAAACCACAACAATTTCGTTTAATCTCATTATATTTTAGCCCCAATTCAATCGAGCTTCTGCTTCAATTATAGTTAGACACGTTTAATCGATGATTTTAACCAGCTAAATCAGGCCTCGCCAAAGAATTTTCATCGACGCCCACCTTTTAATAATATCCCCAACACAGCCGTGTAAACTCTGCCAATCCACTGTTCTGGAAAAGTAAACATTTTTTACACTCTCGGAGGATGATTATAGTCTAAGTTATCTAACATCTAATCGGTATTAAATATAATCGAGAAACTGAATTTCTTGGTAGCGTTTCATCGCCGAAGTTGGAAAGAATATTTTTTCTTTTTTTATAAACTATTTACAACGCAATAAAAAGAAAAAAAAAACAATGTCGCATCTTATCGTCTAGTTATAATTGTTTTACAGAAATAAAATGAATCGAACTCACATTCATTCTGATAATGAATATAAAACAATGAAAATAGTAGAAAATTGGGAGATTAATTATAAAACCGGTTTAATTTTCTTGAGGTGTTCGTTCATTCCGGGGATGAGTTTAGGCTGTTCATGTGACAAATTGAACAAAATTCCAGAGATACTTTATCCGAATTGACGTGCAAGCATATCCCAGCGTCTCTGAATTGTTCCAAAACGTTCGTATCGTTGTAAATATTGTTTAAATTTTCCATATTATCCGTCGGACATAAAACATCGTCAAAACTTTCAAAATTGTCATAAATATTTACGCTCAGTCTTGACCATTCGTCCATCGATACATTATCGCTGAACAATTTTCCGGACTCCGTAAACACGGACGACGGGGATTTTTCCTTTTCAAAATCCACCGATATCCCGTCTCCGTTCTCCTCCTCGTCGCCCTGGGCCTCAGGTATCGTGTAGGTATGATCGAACTCCGAGCGCGTATTTTTCGAGACCCTTTTGACTCTGGGGCTTTTGCTCAGCCCGGCGTTCATGGATCGCAACAAGGCGGTGATGTTTGTGTTGTTTTTAAGAACGCATCTGAGGTAGGTAACCTCGCCCTTTAATTTCTTAATGTCGATGTCCTGTTTCTGAATAACGCTAACGAGACTTTTGTTCTTTTGCTGATAAAACGACAGTTTGTTTTCTACCTGTTCCAGGTGCTTCTTCTTCCTTATTCTGTTCTCTCGGGCTGCTTGGGCGTTCTTGTTCATGCAAGGCCTCCTCGAGTGGCCGCGACCTCGTTTGGCGACGTCGTACGAACTGGACGACGTGTCGGCGGCCTTTCGCGACATTTTCATCGAATCGCAGCTCTCGTCAGAATTTTTGTTGTATATTGACCGATCACGCTCGTATTCTTCCTCCGAAGAACTCTCGGTTATTGCTTCAACGTTGTCGTAACGTTTTCCCCTCAACGACATTTTTACTATTTTTTTATGTTCCCGCTCACAAAAATTACTCGATTCTGTATTTGTCACTTTTAGTACTACTTTATCGAATATTTACAGTTGAAAGGAACTTACTTCAGATAAAATTCAATCCTTTATCCGAATACTATATTGTAACAGTTATCGCAGACTATCTAACTCAGGGCAGACATTTTCCTTTTCTATTTTTCAAGGTTCTCACGACGCAAAACCACCGGTTATACCGAGGTTATGCAATACAGAAGATTGGGTAGTGTTTTTTTCTATCGGCTACTCACGGAAGCCCGGTGGGGACATCTATGTACAGACGGTATACACTCAGTCCGTACTAGAAATGGCGGCGATATTTTCAATTTCGTATCGATACGTATTGATGGTCAAAGTATCGATGCACACAAAATATCGGTGGCAAAGTATCGATACTGATAATATCGATACTCCTTTAATACAAATGAAAAACGAACAATGAAAATGAATTTTTTAATGAGACTTTTATAACAAAGTTATATACTATTATTATCTACATATTTTTCTTTTTAATATAGCGGTTGCTGAAATTCCGATCTGGTTTCCCGCCCGAAATATCGGACCTTGATATCAGTAGGTTTAGTATCGATACATACAAATATCGTTACGTGAAGTATCGATACAATATATCGATATATCGATAGAAAAGTATCGATTTTTTTTTGAACCAAAGTCAGCGAACTTGTGACCAGAAGAGTGTAGGAAGGTAGG
>JAFFZH010013656.1:1073-11737 GCA_018420115.1 Euura saliciscinereae
AAATAGCTGTAAAAACTCGTAAAACGCAAAGATAAATTGAAAGAACGACCATTCAAAAAAATTCGATAAAAAATATTGGTAGTTAAAAGAAGAAGGTCGTTAGCGCACTTTTTATTTTTTTTTTCATCTTTCATGATTTTTTCAAATAGCTGTAGAAACTCGCGAAACGCAAAGAAAAATCGAAATCGACGTCGTTTCGAAAAATTCGATAAAAGAAGTCGCAGTCAAAAGCAGAAGGACGTATCCGCCTAACTCACGACCTTTTGCACTTTGCACTGGCATAAGTATATACAGCAAAACGTCGTATAATGGCGCTTACGTCCTTTATGTCATTAGACCAGAGGTGGGTAAAATAGTATTTGAAATAGCAAATAGAGAATATTTTCAAATAGTATTTCTCTGAAACAACTTCAATTGAAAATGTGAAATACTATTTGCTCATGCGTGTAGCGAAATATTTATTTTCTCTAATTATTTGATGGTAATAGCTTCTAAATAAAATGTTTGAAATAGTATTTCAAATAAAATAAGAAAATAATTATTTGAAATAATCATTTACAGTAGGCATACTTGAAATAAAGTATTTGAAGTATGTTATTTCAATTCATCTATCGGTAAGTATAAGACCAGTACAAGTAGAAGCGAATTTACGCTATATGAATCGTAATTTCCGTAATGTATTAGGATTGTGAGATCAATGTAAACTAGCCCGTTTTAGCCAAAAAGCTCATCGCTTTTTTGCGTAAGGCATGATCGCACAGTGCTATAGTTTGTGTTGAAATAGTGTTCGTAATCCCCCAAAAATTTCAAAATTTGTATTCGAAGCCAATAGACCGTATTCCGATGCCCGCTCTTGTAACCTAAAAATTGACGAAGTTAGCGGCCGCCGTTTTTCAACCGGAAATCGGATCGGGTACACAATGAAATTGTTACATCTTTAGGGTGAAAACACTATCCTGTGCAAATTTCATCGCACCGGTTCGGCGGGTTGGCTGAAAGCGTGCTGCAAGCAACTTCAACGATTTGACACCCAGACGCGGGTGCTGGAAAAATCCCCAAAAATTCCCAATATTTTGTTTTTCAATCAAAAGACTCCATTCCAAAGCTCCGTTGTTTCATCTTCAAAATCGACGAAGTGAGGCCACCGCCGTTTCTAGACCGGAAGTCGGATCGAGTCCCTTGCACATCTTCAGCGTGAAAATAATATGCCCTGAAGATTTCATCAAAATCGCTTCGGTGGTTTGGCTGAAACTGTGTTCACAAGAAACTTGGATGATTTAGTGTACCTACACGCGAGTACCGGAAAAATTCCCAAAATTTTGTTTTTCTATCAAAAGACCGCATTCCAAAGCTCGTTGTTTTATCTGCGAAATTGACGAAGTTAGCCCCTGCCGTTTCTACACCGGAAGTCGGATCGAGTGTACAAAGTCACTTGCACATCTTCAGAGTGAAAACACTATGCCCTGCAAATTTCATCAAAATAGGTTCGGTGGTTTCGCTGAAACCGTGTTAACAAAAAGGGGGGGGGGGGGGGTCACATACACCACTCTTGAAAATGCTCGAAAACGACTACCAAGGTGCCAAAACGTGCTCCCTACATGATTTCAGAATTTTTACTCGATCCGACGTTTTTTTGCGATCGCGAATGTATAAGGCACTCCGTTTTCAACGATCGTGCCTCAAAACCAAAGTTTTACCAATATTTCCGCATTTAGTGTCCAATTAAATACTTTGATTATTTCAAATAGTATTTCAAATATTATTTGAAATCATCAATTTATTTGAAGGATTTAAATAATTTCGTCAAATAAATTTATTTCACAAATAAATAATTCATTCATCTTTCAAATATTATTTCACGAACCGTGTTACAAATAAAATTGTGCGTCCATAATTATTCCATGAATACTATTTCATTGGAAAAAGTATGTCAAATACTATTTTGAATTGGTTTACATTGAAATAGTACCCACATCTGCATTAGACACGCGACATACGTTACCAATGTTTTCTTCTTCGCCTACGTTAAGTTATCGACGTGGTAGGGGGTCTCTCTGTTGTGTATAAATACGACGGATCGGACAAATTCTAACCAGAAACCTATTTCTAACGAAGTAAGTGACTACCTTCAACATGAACAAGATCGTCTGCCTTCTTGTCGCCTCGTTGGTGTGCGTGGTTTTTGCCAGCAGCGGTAAGTTACAGACCAATAGGACATGCTTGAACGTTCTATTTTCCAATACAATGAAACCTCACTTATACTTATTTCAATCGGGTACGCTAAAAAATACATACATATAAGTGAGAATAACGTAGAAAAAAAATAAGTGAGAGTCAAGTGGTTCGATAGCTTCCACGTCGGCATTGCAATTTCACACACATCATCAACAGGTGAATAAACCCTGTTCTGTAGATAAACGTAGAAATATTTTTTCATCAAGGAGTAAAATATTCTCGATATAACAAGGATACAATATTCAATCTGAGAATATTTGAATTATTGATTTCAATTCCAACTGGACGTATATCGAAAGCAATCAATTTTTCACGTATTTTGCCTGAAATATTTAACAGCATACTTATTTTGTTATGCCTACATTTTCGTATCACAGAAAGTAAAATTTAAAACCGTAAAATGGTACCGAAGTGGAAAATCGACCATTCATCGAACTGATCATGTATGTCAAGAGCAATCAACTTTTGAAGTGTTGTGTCACGAAATATCGCGTGTCTAATGACATAAGGACGTAAGCGCCATTATACGACGTTTTGCTGTTTATAATGGCATAAAGTCATATAATTTTTTTTTTCACGCTAATCGCTCTGAAAACATTCGAAACGTATCAATTGAAATTACAAGATCGAAAAATGTAGGTGCAAAAGGTCATAAGTTGGGCGGATACGACCTTCTGTTTGTAACTACCAATATTTTTTATCGAATTTTTTTAAATGGTCGTTCTTTCGATTTATCTTAGCGTTTCACGAGTTTTTACAACTATTTGGAGAAATCATTAAAAATAATGTAAAAAATGGCGCTTACGACGTTTTGCCTTTACGTTGTTTTTATTCTTCCTCAAAAATTGTAATGAAAGAACGACGTATCCGCCAAACTTATGACCTTTTGCACTTACATTTTTCGATCTCGTAATTTCAATTGATCTATACGTTTTGGCCGTTTTCAGAGCGAATGGCGGGAAAAAAAAATTATACGACCTTTTGCCACCAAAATAGCGTTTTTGGCGCTTACGACCTCATGCCATTAGACACGCGATATTTAACAGCACACTTAACATTTTGGAGCACGTATGTTCTGCAGGTGGTAAGATTCATTGAATCGTTAAAAATGAAAACTATGCGTACATCACGATATAGATGAAATGTGTTTTTTGAACGTTATGCTCTTTCTTTGGAACCATTTTATTCTCTACATTTTATGCTATACGGAATGTTCAAACCATTTTCAACATGTCAGGTTCCACTCGATTCGGCAAGTATTGTCATGATATCCTGATTTTTGTTTCAGGAGGAAGCCGATCCGACCGTTCGTCAATCTACAGTAAGTTAAAGATAGGAGAGATTTTCGATAATGACAGATATTCACTTGTTGTTCGAATTTAGCTCAAGCGAGTCGAGCACCGCGGAATGACGACTTAATCACAGTCCTCTTTACTTAAATTTCAGATCGCGTGTTAGCTGTCAAACGTCGACTGTCAAAACTTGTGGTTAATGTTAAAGTGATGTGCAGCCGTAAGTTGAAAACAATGTCACCCAATGAAGATATTCAAGTCATAGCTACTAAGACATGATGCGTCAGATATCGACAAAGTACAATAGTCTCATGATGTACCTATTTTATTTTCAGATAACGGTTCCCAGCTGACCCCCGCAGACGCTAGTAAGTGATAAGTGGTACACTCACACTTACTTGACCAATTTATACGTCTACCAAAACGCTCGAATTATCTTTGTCTCCGTATTCTGGAAAATCCGAGGGAAAATCATTCCGTTTGATATTCATTTCAGATACTTGGACGCTCGCTTTGACGAGTGCCGGAGAGCGTCTCCACGACGATGTAGCTTTTGTCCTACAGGGTACCGGGAGTGAGTTGAAGACGACTTTTACCCTTTAAAAATGTTCTTGTGATCTACTGTTCGCTTCACATATCCGGGTGAAGTCGAGAAATTGTTTGAATTCACCGAGATTTTCTATTTTGATTCTTCATATTTTATTATTTTTTTCACTTATTGCCATTATATCATGCGTCAATTGGTGAATTTCCACTCTGTCATGATATGCCTATTTCATTTGCAGGAAGCAGATCAGAAATTGCTGACGAATTCTTGCGTAAGTGACACTCATTCGAAAAATACATCAAGCCTAGCTTGATTTTCATCCAGCTGTTGTTAGAACTGAGTGAGAGTCGAAGACGACTTGATCATAACCTCTGTATTCGAATTTCAGATTCTGTCGGATCAGTAGAACGGAATATGGTAACCCATTTGGAAAGAGCTGGACGCAGCGGCCGAGGTGAGTTGAAGACGATTGTGCCCATCTAGAATATCGCGCCTCAATTAGCACTTGAAAATTGTCTAAATTATTGAGGTATCTTTTAATTTCCAGCTGCCAGCACTTGGATCGGCAATGCTGTGACCGATTTAAATCAAAGATTCAACTCAATCAGGGAGGAAGTCGATTCGATTTTGGTTGCTGCTTTCAGTTCTGCCCCTAGTAAGTTGGAAACAATCGTACCAGTAGAAATATAATTGTCATACTGAGATCTATCGTTTGCTACAAACCAAATTCCAATGAGGCTTTCATCAATTGATCTATTTCCTTAGCCTTCAGTTAGGCAAACGTATTTGATACTCAACATTCGATCCCTGATTTCAATTGTACCACCAGTTTAGTACTGCTAAACTACGATCCGGAATATTTTGACTTTTTATGTTATTTCCAGCATCAACTGAAATATGATGATTTCTTAAATTATACTTTCAATGTATTTAAAAAATATTCGACAAAAAATATTGGTAGTTAAAAGCAGAAGGTCGGAAGCGCACGTTTTATTGTTTTTTATTTCTCATGTTTTTTTTCAAATAGCTCTAAAAACTCGTGAAACGCAAAGAAAAATCGAAATCGACGTCGTTTCGAAAAATTTGATAAAAGAAATCGCAGTTGAAAGCAGAAGGACGTATCCGCGCAACTCACGACCTTTTGCACTTACATTTTTCGATCTCGCAATTCCAATTGATACGTTTCGAACGTTTTCAGAGCGGTTGGCGTGAAAAATAGTACATTTCGATACAAGGGCGAAATGTGAGGCGTTGTTAGGCCAAGTGCGATGTTTCAGCACGAACCGTAGTCGAGGCAGAGGCAAAATTATACGACTTATGCCAGTATAAACAGCAAAACGTCGTATTATAATGGCGCTTACGTCCTTATGTGATTAGATACGCGACATGCGTTACCAATGTTTTGTTCATCGCCTACGTTAAGTTATCGACGTGGTAGGGGGTCTCTCTGCTGTGTATAAATACGACGGATCGCACGAATTCTAACCAGAAACCTATTTCTAACGCAGTAAGTGACTACCTTCAACATGAACAAGATCGTCTGAATTAAAAGCTCTACAGGTCCTGAAAAGGAAACCAAGCATACTGACGGCGCTAGAGACGACACGCGAGATGTGCTGGTCAAACCGAAGTTCCGAGTCGAATGTGATGCCCAAGTCGGATGTGGCTCGAACTCTGGCGAGGACGGCGCCACCTACTTGGTAGTCAAACACTACCGCGGAGTTAGTGCGAGAAAAAGATAAAATTTTACACTTACGAACATTTAACATCAAGCAATTACGCTCACACCAACTTGAGATGCGGTCCAGGTCACGTTGGAGAGCAACACAGTCATCAAGGTCACGAATGACACGGTAGAGTTTAAGGTCGTCAGAGTACAAAAGTGCATCAGAGCTCAGACAAGACACGATATCATTAACAAAGATGTTAAAAAGCAGGGGACCCAAGTTAGAACCCTGCGGCACACCAGAGGTGGGAACGAACATATTAGAGCTATGACCGGCAAACTCAACGACATGACGTCGATCAGCAAGATAGGACCTAAGTAGCGCGACTAGGCAATTATGCAAGCCAGCGCCCGAAAGTTTGCGCAACAGGATATTATGATCGATCTTGTCGAACGCCTTCGAGAAATCCGTGTAAATGGTGTCTACTTGCTCCTTGCTATCAAGCGCGGCGCATACCGTGTGCGAGAAAAGCGCGAGGTTTGATAAGGTGGACCGACCGGGCATGAAGCCATGCTGCAACGGCGTAATAATTCCAGACACCTTACGGAAGACGTGACCATACAGACACGACTCAAATACTTTGGAGAAGGCGGGTAAGATAGTAATGGGACGATAGTTGCAGACCTCAGACTCGTCGCCGCACTTAAACACCGGGCAGATCCGGGCAGATTTCCATACATCCGGAAAGACAGCATGCTTAAGGGCCAGATTAAAAATGAAACACAGAGGCTTCGCAAAGACTTGTGCGCAGTCACGGACTACTAGGCCAGGGATCTGATCTGTACCAGACGAGAGCTTAGGCTTGAGCGAACGAAGAGCAAGTAGAACATCGGACTCAGTTATTTCAAGACATGCCCGCCCGGACAAGGCAAAACAAGAACGGTTGAAGACGAACTGGTCACGGGGCTGGGCCAAGCTAGGCACATCGAACACAGTACAAAAGTGATCCGCGAAGGCGCTGACAATATCGGCAGGCTTATCATAGCTGACTCCGCGATGGGACATTACACCTGGCATCCGAGAGCCGCCTTTGAGTCTATTCGCATAGGACCAGAATGAGGCAGGGTCATTGATAATAGCATTCTCACGCGAGGAGACATAGGCCGAGAAGGCTGAATCGCGTGAGGTCTTAAACGTGGAGCGGAGAGTCTTGTATTGAGCCAGATGAGCAGGAGACCCGGAGCGCAAGTACCTGGAACGCATCTTGTTCTTAGCTTTGAGACTGTTGATTACATCGCGCGTATACCACACAGGAAATTTGGAAGCCGCATGGGCAGGCCTAAGTTTGGGGACAGAGGCATCGACAGCCGAATAAATAAGAGAGTACAGACAATCGCAGGCTGCATTAACATCATTAAGAGAGAATAGGCTAGACCAGTCAAGTTTACAGAAAGAGTCATACAGAGTAATAAAGTTAGCTTTCTTAAAATTATACCGTGGTATTGCACGATCCGCCGCGTGGCGGAGCACAACGGGCTGCGGGGTCGCAAGAGAAAGAGATAACGCGGGATGGTAGTCATCTTCAGCAACAAAAGGTACTGCACAGCGACTGACACACACATCGATGTCAGAAAAGATAAGATCAAGTCTGCTACCGAACGCGTTAGCTACACCATTAAACTGACGGAGGTTAAAGAAATTCACGGAGCCGAGCAGGGTGTTGGACTTGGTGTCACGAGGCATAGAGTCAAAAGTGAAGCGAGGCACATTGAAGTCGCCAAGCAGCAGAATGCGTTCCCCGAAGCTCGCGTGCAAAGATTCAAGCATATAAAAAAAACAGGCAAAAAGGTCAACATTCAGGTCAGGAGGCAGATAGATCGCGATCACAGTGAGCGTGGTTCCACGAAAGGAGATGTTGATTCCCGCGATGCTGGAAGAGGGCACAGAGGCGGCAATCCCACTGAAGTCAATAGGCGAGGCACAAAAGCTCCTTCTAACAGCAACAAGCACACCGCCACCTCTTCGATCAACACGATCACATCGGTACACGGTATAGGCATCCAAGTCGATGAACTCCGAGCTGCCGACAGTAGGCTTGAGCCAGGTCTCCGAAAGTGCGATGACGTCGTACGACTGGTCTGATGTCGCGCGCAAAAGGTCCCTGGTTTTGGTGTTGATACCACGAGCATTTTGGTAATAGCAACGGAATAGGGTGGATGGGTTGCTGCTGGGCACAGTTAGTTTAAATGAGCAGCAGAGTTGCCCACTTTGATGATGCGTGGAGCGCCGTTCCGATAACGCAACGCGAGACCAGACTCCCCAGCCGCTAACCTGCTGTCCAGTTGCTGCTTCAGACTGCGGTACTCCCGAACTTGCGCGGGGGTGCGATCAGGAGCTATGTAAAGGTGCTTGAACATAGCTTGAGTTCTCAGGCGACTGGCAGAGCGAAGGACGTCGGTAGCATTAGAAGCAGAGGACAGTATCACCTTCACAGGTCGAGGCTTGGCACCTGGTGGACCCAATTTCCCAACCCTAAAGAGGCGAAGCCCATCAGCGTGAATGGCGGGCACAATGGTGGCCAAGACCGTTTTGACGGAGACGAGATCAGCCTCACGTTGGGCGACAGGGGTGGAAGCCGCAGGTTCGGTAAGTCCAAAAAGCATGATGTTAGAAGACCTCAGCTGGCGCTCAGTAAGCTCTGAGGTAAGGATATCAACACTTGTGTTATCAGGAGCAGCCGTGGCCGACAAAGTGTTACGCTGGGCAAGGCCAGCCAGTTGGTCAACGAGGCCATCGACCTTGGCCCCAACCTCGGCATACGTGGCCTTGAGCGCTAGGTGTTCAGCACAGACAGATGCTACTTCATCATGACAGGAAGACACATCTGCGGACAGGCCATCCATCCTGGAGTCCACAGCCGATAGCCGCGCCTGAAAATCTTGAATTTGGCGCTTGAGACCGCCGACATCCCGTTTTATGTCTCTAAACTCCTGCCGAATAAACTCCTTGAGCTCACTGAGAATCTTGTCCATATTGGGAGCAGAGGAACAACAGACCAAGCTAGAACGAGTGGGGTCAAGAATCTTCTTCTTTTCAGCACAGCTGGGATGGTAGGAGACGCCACATTTGCCGCAGGAGAGTGGATTAACAACAGGCTTCGAGCATCCAGAGCAAGTGATAACGACCGTTCGCGAGGGAGACGATCCGCCAGGCATGATGGGAAAAGAGAGATGGTCAACCGTCAGACCACAGATCACTACTATACAGTCCGACTCAGCGCACTATCACAAGCGCACTGTAATCCTTTGTTATGATACACAGATTCGGGCAATCACATCACGGCCGAGGCAGCAAACCACAGAACAGTGCTGACAGCGAGACGACCGAACAAAAAGATGGATAAAAACGACTCTAAGGAACTAGTGCAGAAAGTAAGCACACAAACGCAACCGCCACGGAAAACTGCACAGTATGGTACGAAAAACCACAAGCGAGGGAGATCGCATGTATAAGAAAACCGCGAAGAAGTTGGAGAGCGATCCGACCAACGACCAGCGATAGCGGGAATTCAGGCAATTGTTCAATGTTGGCGAATATTCAATCTGAGAATATTTGAATTATTGATTTCAATTCCAACTGGACGTATATCGAAAGCAATCAATTTTTCAAGTATTGTGTATCGAAATATTTAACAGCATACTTATTTTGTCATGCCTACATCTTCGTATCACAGAAAGTAAAATTAAAAACCGTAAAATGGTACCGAAGTGGAAAATCGACCATTCATCGAACTCATGTATGTCAAGAGCAAACAACTTTTGAAGTGTTGTGTCACGAAATATCGCGTGTCTGATGAGATAAGGACGTAAGCGCCATTATACGACGTTTTGCTGTTTATAATGGCATAAAGTCGCTCTGAAACGTTCGCAACGTATCAATTGAAATTACGAGATCGAAAAATGTAAGTGAAAAAGGTCATAAGTTCGGCGGATACGACCTTCTGCTTTTAACTACCAATATTTTGTATCGAATTTTTTTAAATGGTCGTTCTTTCAATTTATCTCAGCGTTTCACGAGTTTCTACAGCTAGTTAAAAAAATCATGAGAAATTAAAAAAAAACAAAATGGCGCTCACGACCTTCTGCTTTAACTACCAATATTTTTCATCAAATTTGGAAAAATGGTTGTTCTTTCAATTTATCTTTGCGTTTTACGAGTTTTTACAACTACTTGGAAAAATCATTCAAAATCATGAAAAAAATGGCGCTTACGACGTTTTGCCTTTACGTTGTTTTTCATTTTTCCTTAAAAATTGTAATGAATGAACGACGTATTCGCCAAACTTATGACCTTTTGCACCTACATTTTTCGATCTCGTAATTTCAATTGATCTATACGTTTTCGCTGTTTTCAGAGCGAATGGCGGGAAAAAAAAAATTATACGACCTTTTGCCACCAAAATCGCGTTTTTGGCGCTTACGACTCATGCCATTAGACACGCGATATTTAACAGCACACTTAACATTTTGTAGCACGTATGTTCTGCAGGTGGTAAGATTCATTGATTCGTTAAAAATAAAAACTATGCGTACGTCATAACGATATAGATAAAGTGTGTTTTTTGAACGTTATGCTCTTTGTTTGGAACCATTTTATTATCTACATTTTATGCTACACGGAACGTTCAAACCATTTTCAACATGTCAGATTCCACTCGATTCGTCAAGTATTGTCAAGATATCCTGATTTTTGTTTCAGGAGTCGACCCACCCGCGGCTAAAAGACCCAGTAAGTTAAAGATACAGAGATTTTCGCTTGTTGTTCGAATTTATAACGTTATGCTCTTTGTTTGGAACCATTTTATTCCCTATATTTCATGCTACACGGAATGTTCAAACCATTTTCAACATGTCAGGTTCCACT
>JAFFZH010013656.1:11747-27853 GCA_018420115.1 Euura saliciscinereae
CAACATGTCAGGTTCCACTCGATTCGTCAAGTATTGTCATGATATCCTTATTTTTGTTTCAGGAGTCGCCCCACCCGCGGGTACCACACCCGGTAAGTTAAAGATACAGAGATTTTCGCTTGTTGTTTGAATTTATAACGTTACCCAGCAAGCACACTTGCTACAATCACATCACTATGATATCACGCATTGATTTCACTGATACATCTTTATGTTCATTAGGGTGGCAATATTTTGACCTCAATTTTTCCATTTCAAGTCTCACCCCAAAAAATGATAGTTTTTACCGAGAAAATAAACCCCTCCAAAGATAAACGTAATTGAAAAATTTTTAGAGGTCGCTCAAGGGGGTCGAAAAATCAAGCTCCTACTTGAAAACCGGTTTTTCAACTTTTTTATTCCGGGCCTCTCACCCTCTCAATGTTTTCATTCTCCAATTTCATGAAGGTGTTCCAAATTTCACTGAAAAATATTGATGTTTAGAGGTCGCTCAATACCTCCAAACAAAATTATTTGGCCCAAATGTCAAAGATTTTTTTTTTTTTAATAATTCCGACTCTCACCCTCTACATTCACTCATACTTGACATCTCTCAAAGCACACCAAATTTCAATGGAATCGATTCACATTTAGGGGTCGCTCAATCGATCTGAAAGAAATTTCTCGGATTTTGAATAATTTTCAACCACAGCTACTATTTAACAATGGACTATTTGGACTATTATTATTAGATTATCATTGCAAACCTTTATTAATTAACTTATGTTGATCCAAAAATAATTAATAAACCGTTGATCATCGATGTTCCATTGTTAAATAGTGGCTGTGGTTGAAAATTATTCAATATCCGAGAAATTTCTTTCCGATCGATTGAGCGACCCTTAAATGTGAATTGATTCCATTGAAATTTGGTGTGCTTTGAGAGATGTCAAGTATGAGTGAATGTAGAGGGTGAGAGTCGGAGTTATTAAAAAAAAAATCTTTGACATTTGGGCAGAATAATTTTGTTTGGAGGTATTGAGCGACCCCTAAACATCAATATTTTTCAGTGAAATTTGGAACACCTTCATGAAATTGGAGAATGAAAACATTGAAAGGGTAAGAGGCCCGGAATAAAAAAGATGAAAAACCGGTTTCCAGGTAAAAGCTCGATTTTTCGACCCCCTTGAGCGACCTCTAAAAATTTTTCAATTACGTTTATCTTTGGAGGGGTTTATTTTCTCGGTAAAAACTATCATTTTTTGGGGTGAGACTTGAAATCGAAAAATTGAGGTCAAAATATTGCCACCCTAATGTTCATGTCACTGTTATGCAACATTGGTGTATCGCTGTTCCTTTGATGTACCAGGGATGTGGCTGATCTGTAACCGTGCAATGTCGCAAAGAGAGTACGATGTTACGTAGTAATGATATCAACCCTGTTATCTTTCCGTGCTTAAACGAGCATGACATGCCTGTAACATACCACAGATGTTACAATGCGATGTCACCAGAAAGGCACAATTGGTATATGACTTCTACGTTACATCCTTACTATATATATGATGTATACAAAGTGCATGTAACTGTATCGTAACGTTAATGACAAAATTATATAATATTATACATTTAGTGTAACAAGTGGTTATCTTTTGAACAAGCCAATAATTTATTCTGAACTAGAAATGTGAAAAACTTCATATAATCTTGGAGTCTAAATCGTATAAGAGAGAAAAATCATCAAATCCTACGAGCGTCAATCATTGTGGCGGAGGGCGGATGGCGAAACATATTAATTGTCTTCCGAAAATGCCAGCATAATACCTGTATCAATTAAAATGGAATAATTGAATATCTACGATACCGACTTGCACGAGAACGTCAAGCGTGCGAGTCATCGCGGAAGAATTCTAACCTAAAAATGCTATTGATTGAGATCAAAGACGCGAGGGAATCTTCGATGACCATCTTCGATTATTATTATACCGTCTCTGTCCTACGTATATCTACGAAAACCAAACAGTGTTTCAATCAAAGTAAAGTTATTAATTAGTTCGAACTTGAAGTTATTTATTTATTAGAAAATCGTCCAGTTAGAGGAAAACTTGAAAAAATAGAAACTTGCAGGAAATCGAAGTAAAAACACCTCAGAGACGAAATTTTTTAATGATGTGTTTGTTCGAATGATTAATATTTTTAAGAACAATTGTGAATGAATGATTGATATTCTTGCGAACAATTTGTTCAAACATATTTGTATAAAAGAAACGGAAATTTTTAATTTGACTTATACGTTTTCACCATTTGAAAATATCACAAATTTTTTACAAATTCAATGAATACAATTCTGACCGAAGTAAATAATTCCTTCATTGAATAGAAGATCATCTATTAAATTGAATTTCTTACAGATGTTGATTTTTGTTACTGAATTTTATTTGATATGCTGATTTTCCTAAGTTTAGATTTAATGAAGTAAAATTTTATTCAACTCAAACTATAGGTAGGATTTCACAATTCCTACGTAACATCGTCCTCTCTTTGCGACATTGCACAGTTACAGATCAGCCACATCCCTGGTACATCAAAGAAACAGCGGCACACCAGTGTTGCATAACAGTTACATAAACATAAAGATGTATCAGAGAAATCGATGCGTGATATCATAGTGATGTAAATGCAGCAAATCTGTTACATAACACCAAGTTTTCGTAGTTCGGAGCACCGCCACATAGCTGCGGAGCATTCTCGAAAGTAAAATGTGCCCAGTGTATAATGGATAGGTGACTGTCCGTCAGCTTATTATGAGCTCGAAGTTGATCGCTATATCACATCGTGGGTTATAACTTATACTTACGATAATTTTTCTTTATTTCAATTTCAGTGAAACTGTTCAATGACAAGAAAAAAAAAAAAAAAAAAAAAAAAAAAATAATAATAATAATAATAATAACAACAACAATTCATATAGGATATTTGTTTACATCCTATGTATCAATATAATTTCATTGCCAGATAACATGTAACATTTTTGACATGACATATACGTATTTGATACATGGTTTTCGTGATGTGACATTTATGTAACAAGTAATCCACTGGAACATAACAGTTGTGTAACTCAGATCTGTACCTGTGACATAACTGCAATGTCGGCATGTGGCGGACATTTTGACATCCGCATGATCTATAAAATAGACGCTCCCTGTGATACTGCAGAGACTTCCTAGAGAACAAAGTTACATATCGTTACTGTTACATGATTTTGCTGTCTGGGTATGCTCTTTGTTTGGAACCATTTTATTCTCTATATTTTATGCTACACGGAATGTTCAAACCATTTTCAACATGTCAGGTTCCACTCGATTCGTCAAGTATTGTCATGATATCCTGATTTTTGTTTCAGGAAGCCGCCGAGCCAGGTTTATGTCAATCTACAGTAAGTTAAAGATAAGAGAGATTTTCGATAATGACAGATATTCACTTGTTGTTCGAATTTAGCTCAAGCGAGTCGAGCACCGCGGAATGACGACTCAATCACAGTCCTTTTTACTTAAATTTCAGATCGCCTGAAAGCTGTCAAACGTCGAATGTCAGAACTTGTGGTTACTGTTACACAGATGACCGTGGGTAAGTTGAAAACAATGTCACCCAATGAAGATATTCAAGTCATAGCTACTAAGGCATGATGCGTCAAATATCGACAAAGTACAATAGTGTCATGATGTATCTATTTTATTTTCAGATATCGGTTTCCTGCTGAGCCCCGCAGACGCTGGTAAGTGATAAGTGGTACACTTACACTTATTTGACCAATTTATACGTCTACCAAAACGCTCGAATTATCTTTGTCTCCGTATTCTGGAAAATCATTCCGTTTGATATTCATTTCAGATACTTGGACGCTCGCTTTGTCGAGGGCCGGAGAGCGTCTCCACGACAGTGTAGCTTTTGTCCTACAGGGTACCGGGAGTGAGTTGAAGACGACTTTTACCCTTTAAAAATGTTCTTGTGATCTACTGTTCGCTTCACATATGCGGGTGAAGTCGAGAAATCATTTTAATTGACCGAGATTTTCTATTTTGATTTTTCATATTTCATTATTTTTTTCACTTATTGCCATTATATCATGCGGCAATTGGTGAATTTCCACTCTGTCATGATTCGCTTATTTTATTTTCAGACACCAGACAAAAAATTGCTGACGAATTCGCGCGTAAGTGACACGCATTCGAAAAATACATCAAGCCTAGCTTGATTTTCATCCAGCTGTTGTTAGAACTGAGCGAGAGTCGAAGACGACTTGATCATAACCTCTGTATTCGAATTTCAGATTCCGTCGACCCAATAGAATTGAATATGATAACCCATTTGGAAAGAGCTGGAAGCCGCACCGGAGGTGAGTTGAAGACGATTGTGCCTATCTAGAATATCGCGCCTCAATTAGCACTTGAAAATTGTCTAAATTATTGAGGTATCTTTTAATTTCCAGTTGCCAGCGCCTGGATCAGCAATACTGTGACCGATTTGAATCAAAGATTCAACTCAATTAGGGAGGAAATCGATTCGATTTTGGATGATACTTTCAGTTTGGCCTCTAGTAAGTTGGAAACAATCGTACCAGTAGAAATATAATTGTCATACTGAGATCTATCGTTTGCTAGAAACCAAATTCCAATGAGGCTTTCATAAATTGATCTATTTCCTTAGCTTCCAGTTAGGCAAACGTATTTGATACTCAACATTCGACCCTGATTTCAATTGTACCACCAGTTTAGTACTGCTAAACTACGATCCTGAATATTTTGACTTTCGATATTATTTCCAACATCAACTAAAATATGATGATATCTTAAATTATACTTTCAATGTGTTCTGGTAATTGCCATTGAATCGTAATTTCACTTTCTCAGGTGGATCTTCATCATCATAAGTGTCATGCCAGTCCAGCCGAACCGAAGCAGCGGAAGAGACTATTGGTGAGTGTCATCGACAGTATCACCTGATACGAAGATGCTGAATACATTTATTCACTGATTTTGGTGAATCTATTCGCAGGCCACTTCTAAGCAGCTATCGCGGAGCGGAATATTCGGAACCGCTTGTGCTAATCTGAACAACTTTTTGTGGAAGAACGTGAATCATCTGCTGGACGAAAGACTACCACTTTCTTCCAGCACGTCTTCCAATTGATTACTGAATATGTATATACCCGTGAGAATAATGTAAAGCTGCATTTGTGAACAATAAAAATCAATTTCGAAAATATTCATTCGCTGTATCGTATAAATTTTCTATTTCCCAACCCAGATTCCGAATACAAAAGAATAAAGACATTTAGAGGCCTTTATAAAAACCATTACTTTTTCCTTCCAATCAGTCACGTGACATGTGTAAAGGTTTTTTTATTTGCAACACCTGCATGAAAAGTTCGATTCCGTTCGGACCGCTAAACCGATTTGGATGAAATTTGCAAGGCATATAACCGTTCTTATTCCGAGGCTGTGCCGATAAAGTTTTCAAACGTCGCTCGCTAACCATGTTTGAATACAAAATGCCCGTGAGGAATATTACGATACAGATATACAGAATTAGTCACTGATTATCCGAAAATAGTGATTCAAAAACCGCAAGACGTTCAGAATGATATCCAAACGAGAAGAGTCGTTGCCTCGATCCCCCGTGCACCCCTTCCATGGTTAAAGACATGACATGATTTTTCCGCTCGAAATTAAATCACCTTATGGCGTCAACGGGCCTTCGATAATATTGAGTCATTTCGTATCTATAGATATGGTATAGAGGACATTTCAATGACGGGATTCGTTTACCCCGATTGTCGAGTCTGATTCATATTGTATTGACGCAAGTACTTGAATCGTTAGTTCGTGATCACTTCTGAATATTCAATAAAGTTTTATCATCGCCTATACCTTATTGATACAGTTGTGCATCGTGGACTACGAATACATAAATTCAAATATTATTTTGTTCGGAGGTGGATGCCTAATCGGCAGTGTTGTAAAAGGTACTTAATTTTTAGTACCTAGGTACAGGTACAGGTACTCAAGATGTACCTATATTTAGGTACTTAGGTACTTCTTTCATGGGAAGTACGAGAGCAATCTGAAAAATATGGACACAATTATAGACCAGACAAACAGGTTATTTCATATTAACGGGAGGTTACGGTTCAAAGGGATGGAAAATGCAAAAAGTTCGGACATTATTTTTTAACATGAAATGAACACTTTTGGAGATGGAGTTTCACCTATTTCTTTCATTTATTAGAAAAGAAGAAATTCCAATTTTGTTCATACGAAAAAATGTAAAAAGGCGGCTCCAGCTCCTGTGAACTACACTGATGGGTTCCGGTTCACGCGGGGCGCCCCACAGCTTCCACGGATGAACCGATTGATATGAATCTGTACTCATTTTGAAGCAAATTAAATTTGCGAGGCCATAACGCAACATTTTTTGTGTGAAAAATTGATTTAAAAATATGTTTTCCGGCCGTTGAAGCAAAGCAAATAGAAAATGAAAAAATTGTTTTTTTGTTCAAAACGGCTGCCATTTTGTTATCCGGGGGTTTTCCAAAACCGAAAACCGATAAAGCCCCCCACATTTAGTCGAGTTTGATGGATTTCAACCGCCTTTGTTTAAAAAGAAACTGCATTCCAATAGGTGGTGCTGGGCGCATGAAATTAGACAACGTCATTGCTGGCGCTCCGAAAATGGACGAACATTTTCACAGTGTTCTCACATGAGTAAAGTACCTTGAATTGTACCTGAAAAATAGGTACAGGTACTCCTAAAAAGTTACTAGGTACAGGTACAAGGTACTTATCTGGAAAAGTACCTAGGTACAGGTATAGGCGCGATAGACCTGGACGCCAGGAACTATGGCATAACCTGGACACAGAAAGCTAAGACGCGAATAACTGGACGCCGAAAACTACGATGCGAAACGACGTGGTTGACCTGGACACCATAAACTACAACGCGAACAACCTGAATGACGGAAACTGCGACGCGGTCGATCTGGACGCCAGGAACTGCGACGCGATTGACCTGGACGATCCACTTGGACACCAGGAAGTCCCCATAAATCAGAACGATCGACTTGAACGCCAGGAACTCAACGTGGAGGAGCCGCTCAGCCTCGAAATGGAGAAAATGAGTGTCAAAAATCATGACCCAGATGCTGACACACAGAGGTCAACAAGTGTCAGAAAACAAGCCGAGATTCTGACCGTCCATAGTTACGGGACGAAAAATCAACAGATTTTCCGGCCATATTATAGTTACGGGACGAAAAATCAACAACTTTTCGGCCCATAGTTACACGATTTTTTTATATATATAAAGAGAAATTTACAGATCTTGCATGTAACGCAAGCAGCTGATGCATTGAAAATGTCCTTCTTATCTTAGTTTTCGTGCATTTTTCATCTGAATCTCTGAATTTACATGCTGCGCTATTATTATTGCCATCTATGATTACACTAAGAATCATTATGTGCACAGTGAAATCTACATCACCTAAATGTCCCTCGTTCTATTGTTTTTGTTCTTTTATTATTTATTTCTTCAACTTTTCATTACGCACTTCCGTTGCATTGCTTCCGTTGCATCATTTCAAGATTTGATCCCACAGACCTCACTACTGACCCGAAAACGGAAGCATTTTCAATGCTAATATATATAGAGAGATAGAGAGAGATAGAGAGATTCGTTGAATTTTAGATCGAAGAGATGATCGTTCCTTGCCTAAGGAGTATCAAGTCATCCAATGAAACCCATTATTGCCGATACATGTTATTTCCCCTGATTTAGAAGAACATAACCTTAGTTGAAGTCCGTAAAATGTCAGAAACGAGCGCGTTTACCTCATATTTGAATATAGGAAAATATAGAAACTGTGCAAAAGTTATAAAATGTATTCGTTCTTCAAGGGCGACCAAATTGTGATGTCAAAGTTTATTGAACGCAATGAGGAAATATTGTCAGCCATTTCTACAGAAATACTATATTGTGCACCGAGGGAGCAAAGGACGTTTTCGCTCTCGAGCGTGGGTTTGCCACCGGAGCCGAAGACGAGGGGGGTGTCCACCGAGGGAGCGAAAACGTTTAATGCGACCGTGGTGCACACGATATTTTATTCCATACATGAACGGAAGCCGATTTCGCGGGCAGATCAGTGCTTAGATTTTAGGTTATGTGACGTAACTAGAATAAAGAATTTATCTCCCTACGGAGATAAATTCTTTATTCACGGTCTTTTGGTCGGTACGGCAGAGCAGACTGGTAGATAAATTCTGTATTCACTGTCTTCACTCGCACAGCGGGAGTAGAAACTTCTCGGTCGGTAAAACCGCTCTTTGGCCCCCGAAAATAGATAGCGAAATCGGCTTTACCGTTCATGTATGGAATAAAGAATGATAAGCCTAATCAGATTGTCTTTATTCACAAAATACGTCGTTCAATGTTCATGACGACCGATAATACGAAAAGTCACTTTTTATCACTTTTTTCAATGAAATGGTCACTATGCAGGTCACTTTTTAAATTGTTGACACATTTTTTCACGAATTCAATAACGTGCTCAGATGTGACGTGATTCCTGTTATGGTTTCGCATGGAGATATCAGGTTTTGAACTTGGAAGTTTTTTTTTCAATCATTTTTTATGTCTTTTCATTGTGTCTCATTTCAATCATAAACTCTGTAAAGGCGATGAAATTTCCGATTTTCTAGTGCCAAATTGTTCAGATAATTATATCGCGTGTCTAATAGTATAAGGACGTATGCTCCAATATACAACTTTTTACGATGCATAAAGGTAAAAGGGCATATCAATTTTTTTTTCTCCGTATTTCCGCAAAAAATGTGAAAATACGTTCAGAAAACATGAAATTGCGGAATTGATCGACTAACGGTGAAAGGTCGTAGGTACGGGCGGTTACGTCCTTTTATTTCCACTTGAAAAAAAAATCGTGTTCACTAATGATATAAGGTCGCATCGAACATTTTTTTGTTTATGGTATAATTTTTGTACAAAACCTCTAAAAACCTCTGAAACGCATAGATAAAGTGAATTTCGGACGAAATTCTTTTTTTTTTAACAAAAAAAATCGACAAGCTAAAGGTATAAGGTCGCATGGATATATCGTGAATTTCGTCCGAAACTTGATTCATCTATACGTTTCAGAGGTTTTTAAAGGATTTGTAAAAAAAGTATATAATATAAATGAAAATGGTGGATACGACCATACATCATTAGTGAACACGATTCTTTTTTTCCAATCCAGAAATGAAAGGATGTAACCCCCAGTACTTACGACCTTTCACCTTTATTTTTTCTTTTGGCTAATTTTCATAGATGTATGCGTTTTGCACACTATAATAGCGAATGGCAAAGGACAAAAAAAATATACGACCTTTTACCACCAAAATCAACTTATTGGTGGATACGACCTTATACCACTAGACACGCGATATACCTATACCTCTATCAAATCAGCAGAAAAGTTCTCAATGGAATAATTTTTCTTTCTGTGACCGGAAAAAGGATCGCACGAGCCCAGAAAAAATCTTGTGTATTAGAAATCGATCGAAGAGGATTCGCTGTCTATTTAAATATAAAAACAAGTGGATTTGGGCTGACTATGGGCCAGCCTGTGAACTTCCCGTTATTTATTTTGTTTGCAGCTATTTTGAATTTGGCAAATCTGACCTCAGATTTTTTATCAACGCGGTTCGAAAAACCTCCAAGTACCAATTTTCGTTACGTTTAGAATGTTTTTAGTTTTTTACCCAGCGGATTGGATCGCCGTTGAAAAATTCGCAAACCGAAGTGATCAGCGATCCAAAAAATCATATGGTACCAAATTTCAATCAAATCCGTCGATCCATTCTAAAAATATCGTCATTTTGTTGTATTTTTTATGATATTTGGTCAGAAAGTTAAAATTCACAAAACGTGGAAAAGTTACGAAATGTATTGGTGCTCTAAAAGCGAACAAATTGTGTTCTTGAAGTTGATCGAACGCGTCGAGTAAATATTTTCAGCTGCCATATCTGTAGGAGAAAGATAATCGCCTCGTTCCGCGAAATTCAGAGTTAAAAGTTCATCACGACCTATAATAATGTCGTGATGTGGAAATCGTTATATCTTCGGCGGTTTCGTAATTCGCCTAACGACACAATAACTAAAAGTTTGTCGGCGGCTTGATCAATGGAAATAGATATTATTGTTTGTACAAAACTATGTCGAGGACCGTTAATTATTCTCTTTCCTCTGCGGAAAATAATCGTTATCGTGTTGTCCAAGATTCAAATGTATTCTCTTAATGAATGAAATCACATAACTCACGAACGCCCCCTTGACTGATAGTTTCTTTGATAAAGTCTGAGGAGAATCTATTCCATCCGGCAAATCTGACAGAAGATTTTAATAGGTACCTGATTAAATTCTGATTTAGAGCTCCGATTCAGATACTGCTCATGATCCGGACGTTTTTCCGTAATCACTGCAGCGGCAAATACCAGCCCCTGCGAGGACGATTCTTGGGTATGGAAGAAACGGGTTGATTTGACAAAAGAATGAATTACATTTTTTATTGAACACCATCCATTAGTACCATCGTACAGAAATAATTGGAAAAAAGAAAAATGTGCTAATATTCGTTACGATACAGCAAGCAGTGAACAATTTATTCAAAAGCTCAGTTTTAGTTTGCAGGATTGCAAATGTAGTTTATAGACGAGCTGAGCCGCTAAGGCATCTTCGGCAGCCATACCTGTAAAGAGATTAATAAATTAAACGCTATTAATTACTCCGTTAATTATTCAAGAAAAAATGCGAATAATTATCCCGTTGACGTACCGCACGAATGGAAAACGGTGATTTCCTGTTCTCCCGGCATGGTACCAGGTGCCAAAGTAATGTTACCGACCGGGGCAATCAACGTTATATCCAACTCTTCCAAACCCTTCAATTCACTACGTCCGCCCGTTCATATCGGGCTTCATCATTTTTTAAATACGGAAATCTGAGTCCAGCATGCCCTTAAAATTCGTCTAATTTAACACTGAAAATGAAGGTTCACGAAACCCAGACTCATTGGGATAATATTTAGTACTGCCTCAAGGGAAAAGGGAGTAAAAAAAATAAATTATAGTAACAATTGATGCATCTCGAAAAAATTTGCCTTTTTCACAAACCAATGAGGCACGCACAAGCTGGAGCTTCTGAGATAATATTTAGTACTGCCTCAAGAGGGGTGAAGTGAGAAATTATGAAAATATGATTTTTTATCAATGATCATAAATAATTTTTGTTTACTTCATTTATTATGTCAACCTAAAGCCTACGAACAATATATAAAACACAGGTGCATTCCATAACAATGTGTTTGGTCTTTTTTGTAAATGTTGTTTTTTTCATCCTTTTTTTTCGTAGATGACACAAAAAGACCAAATACAATGTTATCGAATAAACCTGTGTTTTGTATATTGTTCGTAGGCTTTAGGTTGAAATAATAGATGAAAAAAAAATTAACACGACGCTTTGTTCCATATACGGACGTCACGAAACTCGTTTTAATTCTCTGACTTCTAACGTTTTTACATTAACTGAACCAGCTTTTTTTAATCGTGTGACTCTAAGTCTCTTTCTTATCTGTGAACTACCAAGATGGCTATTACCGTATTCAAGAAACGAGAAAAGAAAAATTCACATAAACGGTCAGTGGGTCTCCTGTAATTTGAAATCTGCCTGTCAATGTTTTTATCTTGAATTTCTCGAGATGTAAAGCATCGCAACAATCTGATAATAAACAAAGAGTACATTGGCACATACCTATAGACTTATGTCATTCAGGTGATAGCCATAAAGGAGAAAGAAGAAGAAGAATGTTTCTATCTTCAGTTTTTTTTTCCTCAGTGGTTTCACTCTATCTAAGCCTACTGCATTCTGCCTTTGGATTACCGTGTGTTTTGGGGATATGTACGGATTGACGCTCTTAAGGTACAAAATTTCTAGATTATATTTTTTTAAACTTGTTTATGTTAGAATTAAAATAGCCTGTCATACGTCTGTTTCTTTATATAATAAACAGTTTTTCTGACTAGGGCGCCGGTGAACCCGAGCGCCGAAACGTTGAAACCAGAAAGCGTTCGTCTTTTTCTTCTATTCACCAACTTGACTCGACCAGATCGATATCTTCTATGTTTACACAAGGCCGAGTGATCGATTCCAACACAAAAAAAAAAATTATTTATGATCATTGTTAAAAAAATCATATTTTCATAATTTCTTACTTCACCCCTCTTCACTCTTGAGGCAGTACTAAATATTATCTCAGAAGCTCCAGCTTGTGCGTGCCTCATTGGTTCGTGAAAAAGTCCAATTTTTTCAAGATGCATCAATTGTTACTATAATTTATTTTTCTTGCTCCCTTTTCCCTTGAGGCAGTACTAAATAATATCCCAAAGAGTCTGGGTTTCGTGAACCTTCATTTTCAGTGTTGTGCGTGCCTCATTGGTTTGTGAAAAAGTCAAATTTTTTCGAGATGCATCAATTGTTACTATAATTTATTTTTTTTACTCCCTGTTCCCTTGAGGCAGTACTAAATATTATCCCAAAGAGTCTGGGTTTCGTGAACCTTCATTTTCAGTGTTAAATTAGACGAATTTTAACATGCGTCAGTATTTTTGAATTTTTTTGAAATGTCGTTCTATTGTCTTGAGGCAGTACTAAATCTCATCTCATAGACTGTGGGTTTCACGACCCTACTTTTTTCATGAATAGGCACCACCTTTTTAGCATGCATCAGTGATTTTCGAAAGTGAGTTTTTTTTTTAGACACCCTACTGTAGAAACTCGCAAAAAGCAAAGATAAATCGGAAAAACGACCGTTTCGAAAATTTATGAAAAAAAATGCTAAGATAAAAGCAGAAGGTCGTAAGCGCACTTTTTATTGTTTTTCGTTTTTCATGATCCTTTCAAATAGCTGTAAAAACTCGTGAAACGCGAAGATAAATTGAAAGAACGATCATTTAAAAAAATTCGATGAAAAATATTGGTCGTTAAAGCAGAAGGTCGTAAGCGCCATTTTGATTTTTTTTAAATAGCTGTAAAAACTCGTAAAACGCAAAGATAAATTGAAAGAACGACCATTTAAAAAAATTCGATAAAAAATATTGGTAGTTAAAAGCAGAAGGTCGTATCCGCCCAACTTATGACCTTTTGCACTTACATTTTTCGATCTCGTAATTCCAATTGATACGTTTCGAACGTTTTCAGAGCGATTGGCGTGAAAAAAAAATTATACGACTTTATGCCAGTATAAACAGCAAAACGTGGTATAATGGCGCTTACGTCCTTATGTCATTAGACACGCGACATACGCACTGAAATATAATATAACTGGAACGTCTGCCACCCATCCTTTCCGTAGAGAGGCCGCGGTCAGAGAGAGATAGCTCCGTACACTGCTGGTTGGTATCCTCCTCTCTGTCTCACCGCGTCGCGCACGCGCACATCCAAGTATCGTAAAGCATCTGCAAAAAGTTAGTCCGGCCTGCTCACTTTGATGATAATCAAAACAATCTGAAATAGAATTGAATTTGTGAGTTTCATTTATAATTGAAACCTATTAGATCGCTGTTCGATAATTTGAAGAGAGAATCGTTTATACACCGTAGGTTAAATTTTGAGTAATCATGAGTAAGGTCAACTTTTGGACTTGACTGTACGGACAGAGAGGAGAATACCAACAGCTGTCGCGAACAGCTATCTCTCTCGGCTCGGACCAGCCGCCTTGGCGTTCGTTCCAGTTATATTATATTTCAGTGGACATACGTTACCAATGTTTTGTTCATCGCCTACGTTAAGTTATCGACGTGGTAGGGGGTCTCTCTGCTGTGTATAAATACGACGGATCGGACGAATTCTAAGCAGAAACCTATTTCTAACGAAGTAAGTGGCTACCTTCAACATGAACAAGATCGTCTGTCTTCTTGTCGCCTCATTGGTGTGCGTGGGTGTTGCCAGCGGTAAGTTACAGACCAATAGCACATGCTCGAACGTTCTATTTTCCAATACAATGAAACCTCACTTATACTTATTTCAATCTGATACGCTAAAAAATACATACATATAAGTGAGAATAACGTAAAAAAAAAACTAATTGAGAGTCAAGTGGTTCGATAGCTTCCACGTCAGCATTGCAATTTCACACACATCATCAACAGGTGAAAAAAACCTGTTCTGTAGATAAACGTAGAAATATTTTCGCATCAAGGAGTAAAATATTCTCAATACAACAAGGATACAATATTCAATCTGAGAATATTTGAATTATTGATTTCAATTCCAACTGGACGTATATCGAAAGCAATCAGTTTTTCACGTATTTTGCCTGAAATATTTAACAGCATACTTATTTTGTTATGCCTACATTTTCGTATCACAGAAAGTAAAATTTAAAACCGTAAAATGGTACCGAAGTGGAAAATCGACCATTCATCGAACTCGTGTATATCAAGAGCAATCAACTTTTGAAGTGTTGTGTCATGAAATATCGCGTGTCTAATGACATAAGGACGTAAGCGCCATTATACGACGTTTTGCTGTTTATAATAGCATAAAGTTGTATAATTTTTTTTTAACGCCAATCGCTCCGAAACGTTCGCAACGTATCAATTGAAATTACGAGATCGAAAAATGTAAGTGCAAAAGGTCATCAGTTGGGCGGATACGACCTTCTGCTTTTAACTACCAATATTTTTTATCGAATTTTTTTAAATGGTCGTTCTTTCAATTTATCTTAGCGTTTCACGAGTTTTTACAGCTATTTAAAAAAATCATAAAAAATAAAAAAAAAAAAAAAAATAGCGCTAAGGACCTTCTGCTTTAATTACCAATATTTTTTATAGAATTATTTTAAATGGTCGTTCTTTCAATTTATCTTTGCGTTTCACGAGTTTTTACAGCTAGGGTGAGTGCACCAATGATTGAACGATTAAGCGCACTGTATAAAAAGACCTTCTGCTTTTATCTTAGTATTTTTTTTCATAATTAATTTTTGAAACGGCCGTTTTTCCGATTTATCTTGGCGTTTTGCAAGTTTCTACAGCTATTTAAAAAAAATCATGAAGAATAAGAAAAATCAAAATGGCGCTTACGACCTTCTGCTTTTAACTACCAATATTTTTTATCGAATTTTTTTAAATGGTCGTTCTTTCAATTTGTCTTAGCGTTTAACGAGTTTTTACAGCTATTTAAAAAAATCATGAAAAATTGAAGAAAAAAAAATGGTGGATACGACCTTCTGCTTTTAACTGCGATTTCTTTTATCGAATTTTTTGAAACGACGTCGATTTCGATTTTTTTTTGCGTGTTACGAGTTTTTACAGCTATTTAAAAAAATCATGAAAAATAAAAAAAAATCAAAATGGCGCTTACGACCTTCTGCTTTAACTACCAATATTTTTTGAAGGGAAGGATCTTATCGGCACCACACTCAAATTTTAACTTTGCAGGCAAAGTCGTGTACTCAAATAACCATCAAAAATACCAATATTTTTTATTTAAATTTATCTTTGCGTTTTACGAGTTTTTACAACTATTTGGAAAAATCATTCAAAATCATGTAAAAAATGGCGCTTACGACCTTTTGCCTTTACGTTGTTTTTTATTTTTCCTCAAAAATTGTAATGAAAGAACGACGTATCCGCCAAACTTATAACCTTTTGCACTTACATTTTTCGATCTCGTAATTTCAATTGATCTATACGTTTTGGCCGTTTTCAGAGCGAATGGCGGGAAAAAAAAATTATACGACCTTTTGCCACCAAAATCGCGTTTTTGGCGCTTACCACCTAATGCCATTAGACACGCGATATTTAACAGCAGACTTAACATTTTGGAGCACGTATGTTCTGCAGGTGGTAAGATTCATTGAATCGTTAAAAATAAAAACTATGCGTACGTCATCACGATATAGATAAAATGTGTTTTTGAACTATTTATGCTCTTTGTTTGGCACCATTTTATTCTCTACATTTTATGCTGCACGGAATGTTCAAACCATTTTCAACATGTCAGGTTCCACTCGATTC